>JADDOH010007313.1:0-97699 GCA_016648135.1 Agrypnia vestita | reverse complement strand
GACTCTTACTATTAGACATAAACAAGAGAAATTATTAAGATAAACTAAATATCCTTTCAATAACTAAAATAAATCCGGTCTAATCGAAACATTTCATATAACGAAATATTATATGCCTTACAAATGTAAAAATTAAAATGAGACCTCGCGTATTTAGCAAAGATAGGTATTTTATAAGACTTATTTAAAATCGAATCTGTTAGTAACAACTCCCTTATCTTTTAACAACGTCCCGCGTGTTTAGCATAAAATAGGTATCTTTATAACGCACAGCTAGTTTCCAGAGATCCGCCAATACTATAATTAGTAAAACGAAAATTTAACTAAATTTGAACTCTACCGTTTCCTGAAATTCTGCGAATATTATTCTGTGAACCTAGTAAGACGACAAAAATAATTAACTTTATAGAACATAGTGATTTCCGAAGTTCCGACATGCCAGATTAATTACCTTTATAAAATAAAATCAAACCCGCACTCTGAGTTAAAACTCTTTTAACAGGACCTCGCGTATTTAGCATAAGATAGGTATTTTTACAAGATTTATTAACAATTTCCCGCGTGTTTAGCATAAAATAGGTATCTTTACAAGATTTATTAACAATTTCCCGCGTGTTTAGCATAAAATAGGTATCTTTATAACGCAAAGCTAGTTTCCGGAGATCTGCAAATATCAGTTCTATATATGCCGGACTAATCAACTTAATAAAGCGCAGTAATTTCCGAAGTTCTAATATGCCAAATTAATTACCCTTTATAAAATAAAATCAAACCCGTACCCCCCTTTTCTTTTAACGTGAGCAACCAACAATGTCGAAGAGTATATTTACCCGTACACAACTTTCACTTGAAATTAAACTATAATTTTCACTATATCCACTGGACACTCTAAGTCGACGGTCACTTTCACTCAAAAAAACAACCGACGCGGATTTCGCGCTCTCGTAGACGTTCACCAACTCCCTGATTTCTGCTGTGTCTTGACATTTTAAACCCCCCCTAGCAGCCAAAGGTCCTAAGTCGTGTGTTTCCAGGATTTTCAATATCCTACTTTCCTTGAAACCAAATTCTTTGTTCCTAAGATTCAATTTGGCAAAAAAAAACCATATCTCCACTCGGATATGTCAGTTGATCCCACCTCCTGTTGCCGTCTCTATCTCCATCCCTGTGCCCGTTTGGGACGGACTTGGTGGCTTCAGACGGTTTGAACTCGCTTCACAAGCGCGATAATTAATTTTTAATATTTAATTTCTAAGTTCAGTCCATATTGTCGTTTGATCAACCGTAACCACAATCTATCGGGTACTCCCCTAATCATAGTTGATGTTTCTTCATTATCTACCATTATTATGCCCCGTTCCCTCGTATTTTCACTCGTCTTTATCGGAAATTTAACGATCCTTGGCTGCTATATCATTGTATCAATTTCCCTACACTCAACATGTACACACTGCATACCTAGATAAAACAATCGTTCAAAGGTACTATACCTAATTTTAAATTAATTTTGGGCGATCTTTTCTCGTGAATCATCCAATGAATCCTGTCTTTTGGCCGCGACTCTCCGCGCACAGGGACGTATTAGCTCCCTCCGTTGCGGAATTTAAACATAATTTGTAACCATTTATTATTATTTTTATTGGCAGTAAGATTGATCCACAAGTTAACTATGTTACATAGACAGTGAATATTCTCGAACAATATAATACTGGAAGAGTACTATTCGCTATAACACAATAAACTATTAATGTAAGTTAAGTTAAATTTTTAAATTCAGTGGAAGATTTTTAAGATCGTTTTGCTTTTAATTTTTTCCCCAAAACAAAATAAATAAATAAATAAATAAACACACAGATACACACTCACACAACCCACTATTGGACATGTTTTTATTATTCTTTTATCGATTGTATGTATGTGTTTTCGCGTAATTGGCCCAAAACTCTGTGCATCAATTATTGTATTTTCTTCAAAGATTGATTAATTATATGGCTGTAAGAAACCCAATAAATGAAAAAAAATAAAACAAATAAGTAAATAAACCTCCAGTGCCGCAGGCAAGGCGTCGGATTAATTCAGTGCTCATTTATTGCCAAGGCACTGGACGCCTCCGCTGATAACTATATACCGCTCACCATGTTCTTAGAGGTGTGTTGAAAGATTGCTAGTATCTGTCGAATCGGTCTCAAGTAGTTGTCTGTATTTGTACGTTTATCATTGTTACATGCTCTTGCTATATCCGTTCCACTTCACATTATTGTTCCTCCCGTCTTCGAATTTCTATCACACTATGTTCTCCTATGTTTTTGGTACTTATATGCTTGCTTTTTACTTGCATTTACTCCTATATATATTTGTTTCATTTATCCATCCATCTATAAGATACCCATACGCTTTATCCTTTTATTTCATGTGTATATGGGCCGCAAATTCATATTATTTTATTTACAATATTCTTATCTGGATACACTTGTTCAATTATGTTTTGTGGGTTATTACTACCAAACCCGGCGAAATCTGAGCTAGAATAGCCAATCGTATACACGTTACCCGTCCTGTTGAAACTACGCTAACGTCGGACAGGTTTGTAGTGATTACATAGTTAATATATTGTATCTATATTTGAGTAAATTATTTTCTTGTCGTGCCATTAATATGCTTACACGTTATCGTTATCTCTTTCCTAACTGTATATACCGTCATTGCGCAATTACCTATCTGTTGTAAAAGCCTGAAGAGCGTTAGTCTACAGATAAATATAATAGAATTATAGTTAACTTTCCTATCCGCCCACGTTATCCGACTCCCGCGAAATGAAAATGAAACATTATCCGCTCAGTTAAGGTCACCCCTCTGGTACATCGTATACGTTTTAATCCGTGCTTCACGGCCAATTCCTATAAATTATTTATGGGCGTTTTCCTCTCGCGATCCCCCGATTAGACCTGCCTTCCTTAGTTTTGCTCAATATTCTGCCTCTCTGTTGCACGGGGATCCACTCGAGATGAAGATGTACGGCTCTTAAACGGTTTCAAAACCCGAGCAAAAAAGTCAATAATTCAGAAACCTCGTGGAACTGTCAATATCATCGTCACCTTAGAGTAGACGTTAATCGGTTTTTTAACGGCTTAAACTGCAATAAACGCGACCTAAATCTCTGAAATCCATGTTCAGCTTTTTTAATGGGAAGCACATGCGGACCGCTCGGACCGCATCGATCGTCAACCATTTGTACCAAACACGGCTTTACCACAAGATTAATATGATTTATAAAAATTGATTAGTAACTGCCCGTAACCTATATCCGATCAATCGCTACTAACTCCCTCCCAATACTCCGCCAGGTGGGCTTAGCTCAATTTTTCCCGCGTAGCATTTAAATCATCTTAGAGTTCAAAATAGAAATAATAAAAAAAAAAAATCTATAGAAACAGGTGATTCATCACAATCTTAGCGTCATTGATAAAACCATTAAAGGTTTTTGAGATTCATAACACATAATAAGATCATTGTTAGTGATTTATCTGTTTTGCTTAAATTATTATCGAAGAACTTTATAATATGTTGATAAATTTCACAATGAAATATTAAAATACGATACCTTTGTAAATTTTGATAAAACTATAAGCTGTTTTAAGGTATAAGGTCCTTACCTATGAGATCACAGTTTTATATTAAATTTATTTTTCAACTTTTACTTTTGTTTCACTTCTTTTATGGATCTCGATTTTGTAAATGTAAAACTATCGTTTGCTTTTATTTCCTTTTTTCCTGCACTTTGCATGATATTTACATATTTTTAAATATGTTTACACTCTTGATTTTTAAAATAAATTTAAGATATCGACCAATTGTTAAATGAGAAAAATGCTTCCTATCTCGGAACAGGTATTTCCATATATCTAGCGAGATAGTTTGTGGCCAAGAGGCTTGTTTCATATTATCCTATTTTCATATGAATAATATATGTATGCATCAAGCAATTAAATGCCTTTTGTCCAAGAAACACCAATTTATCGGTAATTAAATGAAAAATTCAAACAATTTTTTTTATGAAAGATATATATTTAATTACTCATTTATTAGCCATTGTTGTCGATGCATTTTAATTATTTTAATTAAAGTTTATTGATGGCTTTGTTATATAAATCCTAGGCGCGGGAATCAATGAATTGTTGGAAAGCGTTTTTCACTGCTTCGTCGGAGTTGAAATTTTTACCATGTAAAATTAGAAAAATATGGAAATCAATAGGTGAAAAATCTGGATGGCCAGTTGTGAAACGAGCATTGTCGAGTTGCGAGTCATGGAGAAATAGTGGAATACAGCAGTTGACAAGTCTCGATTGTTTGTATGTTTGATAGTGAGCTTATCTATCATTGTATTCAATTCTTGATAGTTTTCCTCTACAGTAATTATTGTTCCAGATCTCAACAAGCAGTAATGAATAATGCCGGCAATTTCTTTTGACTCAATTTGCGTTTGGAACATTATCGGTTGCCTCCCTTGGGTCTAACCATTGAGACGAATGTTTTCAATTGTCACAAAGGATTCATCACCACAAGTAACAAACCGATTCAGAATTAAGAAATTAAGGCAAGGCTCGAGGCGAGTGTGATGTTGTCCTTCAGTAAGTTTATATAATAATCATTTTGCGAATTTCTTTGTTTTCCCAATTTGATGCAAATGACTCAATATCAGTTTGTTTCTTATATTAAAACTTGTTGCTAATTCTGACGAGGTTTAAAATGAATTCGCTATCACTATTGACTATAGTCTCCGAGGCTCGTTGTTGAGGTCGAAATCTCCAGAATGGAAGCGATCAAACCAAAAACGCAAGGTGTGTTCATTTGCGCTACTTAGTCCACATACGTCGTTGATAATTCGTGTCATCTGTGCAGCATTAGTGCCACGATAGAACTCATATTTGAAGATACCGCGAATTATCGTTTTCTCCATGGTCGCAGATACAGTGAAATCAAAGAAAAAACAAACGGCAAGAAAATAAACGAATAACTAATATTGAAAAATGAATATCATAGCTTTAACATGACATTAATGTGAATTTGAAATTTCAAAGCGAATACAAGATATCAAATTCAGTATTATAAAATGGAATTTACACAGATAAGAATATAATATTTGTTTACATGTTTATATTATTTGTTAAACTAAGCTGAAAAATACTTTTCCATAAGGCTCGAGTCTGAAAAAAGTAATTTGATTTTTGTATATTCATAAATATTATATATATTCATAAATATTTGCAATTTTCGTGATTTTCCGTTGCAGTTCTTGGTGATAACTGTATATCTTTTAGATATGTACATTTTTATGTTTGTCCTTTAAAATGATTTGCCTTATTTGTTTCACAGTAAGTCATTTTAGTAAATGTATGCATATATTTACTAATCAGTATTTATAAATATTAAACTTTTTTACTAAATTCAATATTTATCATTATTTTTAGAGATGTAAATCAACTAAAATTTGTCAAAATAAAAAGTTTCTACGTAAGTGAGTAATTTTAATGGCAGATGCACACCAATCCACCAATCACACAACCTATTAATTAGATTTATGACGTCTGTTTGTGAAAACGCGATTTGTGACGCCTGTTAGTGATTAATTGTATAAGTGAAATGTAATAATTGTAGCAATGGGGCAGGTTTTTCGGACAAATAATTTGCTAATAAATTTTCATTGTTTAAATGTGCATCAAAAATTTAACATGAAATTTCAGTTGATTGAAATTCAATTGAATGAATTCATTTTTATTCGAATGAGTGAATTAAAAACGAATATAATGTAGCGTAATGGATAAAATAAAGAAAGGATGACTGAGATATTTTGCTCGTGTGGAACGAATTGAGCGAAAAAAAATGGAGAAGAAAATTTTTCAAGCATGTGTTGAAGGCATCAGAAACAACGGGCATCCGCGTAAGACCTGGCATGACTAGATAAATCAAATGTTGAAAGATGGCCCAGTTAGAAGACTTAACCGAAGAGCGTGCATGAGAAGACGTACGAAAATGGATGAAGCAAAAGTGGTGTGTCAAGATAGAAGAGTGTGACGTTCTTTCCTCTCTGCCTACCTCTTTTTGTGGGGGTTAGTTAATTAGTTAAATTTAAATTTTCTGGATTAATAATAATATCCAGTTTATTCTAATCCAAAATGGTGCTCTGAATGTCATTTATATCAAAATCAAAAAACATCAACCTAACAAAAGAACCAAGACTAGCGGTACTTAATGGCGTTATAGTGCAAACTCCGATGTGTGTTAGTGAATCCTGGAATCAGCAAAAAAGGAATGAAAATAGAAAGCGCTTTTGTGGAAAATTTTTGGTCGATAAAGTGAGGAATGAATAAATTAGAAGTGAATGTAATGCTGGCTGTAGTGTGGTAGACAGAATAAAGAAAGGAGTGCTGAGATGATTTGGTCATGTAAAACGTATAAGCGAGGAAAGGGTGGTCAAGAAAATATATGGGGCGAGTGTTGAAGGCAACAGGAATAGAGGGCGTCCGCGAAAGACCTGGAATGATCAAATACTACAAATATTGGAGGATGGACCTGTTAAATGCTTCAAAAACCGTAGAGCTTGCATGAGAAGATGTATGAATGTAGCCGAAGCAAATGTTGTATATCAAGATATACAAATATGGCATTCTATCCTCTTTGCCAACCCCTGGTTAGTTAGTTAGTTAGTTATTTTAATCTCAGTTTGGCGGGTTGTATGTATATGTGGTAATTGGAAAGGATTCCCATTCCTCCAGAGTCATCCGTATGCAGTGTTTATGAGAGCACCGCAGAGGCAGACGTTGTTAGATTCGGTACAAAGTGACACTCACTGTTTAATGTTGTTCTTAATTGTGACATTTTACGTAAAGGAATATCACTTGCGTACGCTACAGCAACCGGAATCGAAGTAGTGGTAATTGATGCGTGTAACTAGAACCGCGACGGCTCTCAACCACGCTTCGCGTGGCCAATTTTTTTCAGTTGAATATAAACGCGCACACAAACAAGCACACCATAGCGGCGAATATTTTATTATTTATTAACTTTTTTTTTTTTACATAGTATACAAAATGTTGGGATGATTGCCAATTGGTAATTTTTCCAACCAACCACACAATTAAGTGGAACAATCAAAATAGTTTTCCTATATATTACAGTGATAAAACTAACTCCGTAATAAAAAGATGAGTAGTAGATGTATGAGGACAAGGACAAGTTAAACTTGGTTTTGGGAAAGGTAAAATAACATTAGTCTTCTTTCGACTGCACTTCGAATAAGGAACTGAGAACTCCGAGTTGTGAATGGGAATGTATAGTGCCGTACTGTCAACTGAATGGAGTGGAAAGCCATGAAAAGATAGAAGGTAGAATTTAGATTTCTGATAATGAGGTGAGTAAGTATTGAATAGGACATTATAAAGTATACATAAAACATAAATTTTATGGCGTTGTCGGATTGTAGGCCATACTCTAGGATGCTCTACATTGACATCTAGATAACACGCATCCGCATAATCAAGTAGGGGAAAAAATAGGAATTACATAATTTTTATTTTCTGATAAATTGGAAAAAAATATTTAATTTTGTTTGGGGAGTCTTCTTCTTCTTCTTAAATTTCTTATTTTATTAGATCCTTTATCAACATTGACGGGTTAGTCCTGATCTTACGAGCAGGACATCCAGCACTTTCTCCATCACTTTGGTGGCCTCTGTAAGTCGACGCCCTTATGGAATCCCGCGCATCAATCTCAGAATCTCGCTTGGGGAGTAAATACTCTAAAATATTTTTTTGCTGACTTGAAAAATGTTTATTCCATGAAAGATCTATATCAGTTAGGATGCTTAGGTTATTCATAACTTAAGTATAATGTTTGCACTTATTGTTGTTGTAAAGTGATAAGAGCATTGAATTTTTCAATATGTCAACAAAATATAAAATATATAATATTCTTAATGCTTTTGTTATTAAAAGAAAACACACAACGTACATTTCCAGTCCGGTTTCTGGAAAACGTATTTTCTCGTTGCCCTCTAAAATTCTATTACAGAATTGCGAGGCTATGAGGAATCCACTTACCTTCAAGGAAGCGGAGGTGGAAGAGATCTGTCAGAGTCTATTAATATCCAGCGGTACAAACAAATATCTACAATGGAAGAATATTTTAAATCCGAGTGGCGTGGTTTCATCTTCTCGGGTGATTTTTCGAAAAATTCCTCACAGAATCCACAAGTTGAGAATTACAAATTACAAGTATCTCATATCGTATTTTTATGAATGCCCTTACAACTACTACTGGCCCTAAAAAAAGTACTTATTTTTTTACGAACAGAATTCTAAAAAACAGCCCCGAAAACGGCACGTTATATTTGTATATTAATTATGTAGAGGCGACTTCGGTACGGTCACCGATGGGTTATTTTAAAAATGTCCGCGTGGGAACAGTGTAAATACCCACTCAAGTCAGGCCACAAGGCATTTTATTAATAAATAAATGTGGAGGTAGAAAGCAGCAATTTTCATTCCTTTTTCTACCTTTGAACCATCAACATTAATTTAATTTAAAACATGCAGTTGTCGGTGATCCACACCTCAGCAAAAAAATTGTTCCTGTATGCAATATATTTTTTGTTAAAAATAAAAATATATTATAGATGTCTCCTAGAGACTAAGCTATATTTTTATGTAGGAAAGTAGGTTAAGAATTCTTTTTTAGGTGCTCATAGGGCTTACGACCTATCATACGGTTGACTTAAGTAATCACTTTACATAATCTATGCAATTCACGTCTATCATATCTTATTATATATTTAACCTAAACCACTTATTTCGTATGTGAAACTCCAGTATAAATAGTGATATCTGTATTAGATTATGGGAATGAAAAAGCTTTAGTCTGCAGGTGGCGGTAATAAAAATACAACTCACGTGCTTCCAAACCAATTTTCCCGTTTAAAAAATTCAAGTTATTTTTTCATGACCAACTACAAGTAAATTTATAAATTGAATTTATTTCATTTGCATTAATCAATTCATTTCATTACGGATATTAAATGTACGAATTTTCGTGTTATTTGCGGCGAGTTCACCATTGTTATATTCAGACAAATTTTAGTCACATTATTAATATTATTAATTTAACACGAAATTTAATATCTTGGCTTGTTAACTCAAAATTATCAACGAAAACGCCACGTACCTGGAAGGTTACCACCACAACATATCAAAGGAATTTAATAGTGACAAAATAAGAAACAACCTTTCTTTCACGTCACATAAATGAGAAGCTAGGCGACCCGTATATTATCCATGGGGGATGCGGTCATTGGATGATTAAAACCAGATAACAAACATAAATGCGGGGTACAAAAGTAAAAGCAGCCATATTCAATAAAAAAAATAATGAACTGATTTCGAGATTGAATAGCCTATAAATTTAAAGGAATCATGATTTTGGAAGGGATAGATACATAAAATCTAGAATTCCGTACATTTTAAATTAGTAATTCTCAGTGACTGCATTCAAAACATTTTTTAAATTCTTTGGACATGGTTACCTTTGCTTTAATTCTCCAGGCTTTAAGAAAAGTTTTAAAAGCGATTTTACTTTAAGTTTATTTATTAAAAGTCTAATATATTATTTGAGATCTGCTTTTGCAAGCTCAAGGCTAAGTTTAAAATTTATTTACGTGATTGAATTAAGTTTACGTTTAGTCTAACATATAATTTGGCCAGTAATCGTCTAGTGATAGTAATATAGGACTCCTCGTTGTGACGCGGTTACTCAGTACTTTAGTAGCGTAGCAGAAGAAATGCCATTGTATTCATACGAGGTGAAACTAACCTAACATTATTAACGCGCAACATGAGCCGGACTCAAAACGACGATCGATTGAACAGACTAACAAAATCGCCTTTCATGGTGGCGCATCCGTCATTTCCTCGCATCCGGTAGCGGCGTCGCGAACATAAATATGTCTACGTAGATTTTTCGCCTAGAACGATGCCGCCTGGTTACCGAGGTCTCATATTAGCACCTGTGGACGGATTCCACGGCTGAGTGCGGGGTCACGATTACGATGGAATATTCAGATAGATAAATACCACTTGCGAAATACAGCCTAGGGCGCTCTGAGTATAACTTGGTATCCGCATAATACAACCGACGGTACATAATAGGAACTTAGCGCTAATATTGCGCAACAACACGCAATATCTATTTTTTTTACGTATTTTTTTTTAATGCAATAGTATACTGGATCTGCCGGTCATCCAGATTAGATAAATCACGGTCGATTAATACACGGTTATACTTATTAAACACACACACAATATTCAAAATGCAAATTAACGGCTGGGTTCTCCAGAATACATACATACAATGCTTACAACTGGCGCGATCGGTGGTCTTCGGCCCGATTTATCTGTTCATGGTATATAGTGGAAAGAGTAAACATATATTCATAACAACTAAGACGCATCCAGAGGCTCAGGGCAAGCTTTGTCTGACATTATCACAGCCCGAGATTCTAAGGGAATGGAAGATACAGTTTTGTAAGTGAAATTTAAGAAGTGTCTAACCACTTCTGTTCAAACGTGGATTCTAGATGCCCCCCCCCCCTGTAGGGGGGAGGGGGATGCGGCCCCAGAGCATCGCCGCATCCGGTGGTTAACTCCTGTTTAGACATAACCTCCCACACTAAGCTGCAGACCAAGATCAAGCCGAGACTCTATTGCTCCTGCTGGAATCCCCCGAAGTCCTCGCTTCCCGGCGACAAACATATCAGGAAGAAATCCCGCGTCTGATATTAAGGTTTGTATATTGTCCCGCGGGGCAGTCAAATTGACTGGTGTATAATGATGAGGATCCCACGTTGCGGCTACATGAGCCGGATTATTATGATGTTTACTGCTGATTAAAGGGCTGAATGAACTAACTGGGTGACTGGAAAAGACTCTTCCTTGAGCGCGTCAGTCAGAGCCATCTTAGCATCGCCAATTATAGTTGATGTGATTGATCCCACGGTGTAGTCTTATTGACTAGAGATATTAAATGATGGTAAATCAGCATGATTATTACAGTTGATTGTGTAATTCCTGATATGTTTCTCGCTGGCCGGGAAAGGAGAACCCCGGAGGTCTCTGTATACAGCAAGTTAGAAAAGGTGGTGAATGATGAGTATGATGGTGTTAGTAATGCCATCGCGCTCCTGAATGCGGTCCCGATCATAAAAGTTGATTGTCGAACTGCTATCTGCATCTTATAATTTCTCGTTCATGAGGAACGTCCTATCTCGTCCTTGAGTACGGAGTTAATACATTCATAAACATTCATAACCAGAGCCCGAGCTCGTCGCACCAAGGGGCCTGAAAAGACGTGAGAGGTTCTTCCCCTTAGATCTTTGAGGGTCGCCGCTCCAGGACCTTCAGACTATCCTGTAATTCTTGGCTTTAAAACCCTGTCTTAACCGGGTAGAAACAGTTAAGATAGCCTTACCTAGTCCCAAATCTAAGATGTCTCCCACTCTAATCAGACTCCATAGCCGAGAACGCGCGCTCCGACATTCGACCCTGTCTTATGTATGGTTGCTTATGGCACGCGAGTAAATCTAACTTCATATTTTTCCACAATCGAAATTCAGCCTCCCAAGATCACGGGGCGTGAAAGACGTACGGCTCCTCGCCTCCCGACCATGAAGAGACGAACTTCCCCATTCGGTTCTCGTTCATTATCCCATTTATAATCCCCGCGTGCCTAACCTTAAGAGTCTAGCGCCGGTAATAAGATCTCATTATGCTACGTTGGAAGTTAATATTGCACAACCGGGCGAAATGCCTATTTTCCGCGAACCTATTCAATTTGTAAAACGCAATAATATGTATTTATATATGTTAGTAAAACGTTTGAAATGCAGAATGCACGTATAATGACCTCGCTTGTATCCTAAAGATAATTAAGAAATAATTCCGACGTCACGTCCCGACAAGTACCAACTTGTTACCGCGTCTGAACCCACGTAATGAAATGAATAGTGACCATGTGACAATGACAAATTTTATAGCACGAACATTCCATTTGATACACATAAGAAAATAAAGAATAAATAATATTAAAAGGTTCTTATCTTATTTCTGTAGTTGATCTGCTTCTGAGATGGCATCCTGATCCGAAGTAATATAACGGGTCCTCTCCAAAATTGCCATCACCTGTGCAGCCTTCACTTTCCTTCCATCGAGAATGCTGCTCGTTAGTACAAAATTTCCGCGATCCTTAGCTGAAGACCGACTGTATCTAAATTAATTATTTCTATACAATATATACAATTCGAAATACGTTTTTATAAGAACTTGATAGGAACAAATCGTGTTTAAAACGATTTCCCAATGATACGCAATACAAACATGTACCTTGTCCAATAACCTCACATCCGTGTTTTAATAAAATAAATATAAAATCCCGATGCATTTTAAAATATATTATTTGTAGGAAATTTCTCGTACGATCTGAATTTATATCACACCACGTGAATCGTGATATCAAAACCACATAAATACCCCGATCTCAATTATTCCCAAAATAAAACAAATCATATAGAAATCCGTGTATTCAATCGCCAGTATAGATAACATAGCATTCTTTTGCATAAAGATACATTCGTCCTGAAGAATCTCTCGTACATTCCGAACCTCGCGACATTAAATATACACAATTATTCTGAATTTCAAGTCCCACGAAACAAACACCCTTCGTCAGTAAAATATTCCATTTTAAAGCCTTTATATCTTTGGTAATATATGAATATCAAATTTAAATGACTTTCCATACGGACCGCGACGCATTTAAATATTTCACAAGCGTTATGCAATAATTCACCTGCTGGAATTATCACAGCCGCAATATTACGATTTCTTGTATAGTAAATCTGATGCGCGCCTAGTAATAATTATCCCTAGACCCAAAATACGTAACGAAACAATCCACAACGTGTATCAATATTTGTTACGATCCAGAAAGTTCTAAATTGAATACACGAAAAAGGCAATAGAAATAAATAATATTGAAAATGCTTAGCTGTATCTTCGAGTGTTGCTGCCTCTCTGACTCACTTATGGTATTTCGGTCCTCTCTCCACAAGGGCCTCCGGCCGACGTTGATGCTGAAGGAAAAGGCTGATCCTCGAATTTGTATGGCTTATGTAGTCAAAATTTCTCGCCATTTTTGACTCCAACCGACGTGTAAAAGTAAAGGTCTATCTCCCAGAACGCTTCTCATTGGCCCGACCCGTTACGTGGACAACCGTTTTTGATTGGCTCGCTTCGTCAAAATAAAATAACATAAAGCCTGCTTTACACGCCCGCGTGCAGAAATAATAAAGGCTAATAAGAAATAATAAAGGCCCGCACCTACTTATCCGGCAAATATTTAATTATAGAGTATTTATGAATTATGGGGCTTCTCCTTATCATGAGCTTTTAGCAGATAGATATTTTCGTATAATTTTTCAGCAATATCTATTTGAATAGGCCAATATCGTTACAAGATCTCGGGTATGTATGTATGAGGGCGTACTGAAAAGTAAGGTCTCCAACGACGCTATTTCCGAACGCGAGTTGCTAGGCAAAATTTGACAACAGCACTGCATTCCTCGGTTCCCCCACCACAGTGTAGAACCATCCGCGATACCTTGGGACGCTTAGTTGCTGCGTAGCATTCGTTTAAGATGAGCTCCCGCTTAGCTCGCCCGCCAGGTGCAAACTGCGCTCAGTCATTCGATTTTTGAATGCAAAAAAGTTTTCTCCGATAAGCATTCATTGCCAGTTAGGTGAAAAGTGTATAGACATAAAAAACGTGCGGAAGTGGTGTCGGGAATTTTTTGAGGGCCGGTAAAACGTCCACGATGAGCAACCGTCGGGGCGGCCGAGTTTGCCAGAATCAACGGCGGCTCGAATCGACGAGATGGGGCGCAATAACCGGAAAATAGCCCTTCATAAGATAAGAGAAGGTTTAAATGAAGAGTGTGGCTACTTTTCCGTGTAAAATATTGTGTCGGAGATTCTCGGTTACCACAAGGCGTCCGCCAGGTGGGTCTCTAAGCAGCTCACCGATGAACACAAGAGAAAGTGCGTGAAAAGTGCCACAGAATTTCTCCGCCGACATCGACTACCCTCTTTACAGCCCAAACGTTGCCCCCAGCGAATACTACTTGATTCCCGCTCTCAAAAAACACCTTGGGGGACATAAATTCAAGTCAGCAGAGGAAGTGCAAGAAGCAATCGTCAGTTGGCTTCGCGACGCGGTGAGAGAGTGGTACGACGCTGGCATTAAAGAGCTGGTTATCAGGATGCAAAAAGTGATTGATCTTCAAGGAGACTTTGTAGAAAAATACCTTAATGTTCAAGCTTCCCAATAATGTACGCATAATTGTGAATAAATTTGTTTTTCTATGAAAAAAAAATAGGAGACCGTACTTTTCAATACGCCCTAGTAGGTATTGATATCTTAAACGAGATAAACGACCGTTCTACCTCCTGTGATGGCGGCCGATTTATAACCGCGCCACCGTAGGGACACCACACATATCTAAGGGCCGGTTAGGATAAAAAAAGTATATATTCATGAGTTTTCCCCCAACCAAACACCCGTTTTCCAAAAAATCTATATTTCACTTAACTGTTACTCTAATTACTGATTTAATGACCAGCCCTTTATTTGCTGTCATTAAACGTATTCCCATCTGGTTAAAAGCCAACAAATGTAGATTGTAAACGATCCACGTTAAAAAAAAGTTTTCAAATAAAGTTTTATGTTATTTCCAATAAATAAATTATTTTATAAATTTAAGTTTTTTTTTTAAATGTAATTTGTGCATTGTGAGACATATTTGAACCGATTGTCTTTTTTTTCTTATATGCCAACACTGAGATAAAATAGGAAAGAAAATTCCCATCACTAATGTGCATGGTTATACATTTCTCAGTTGCATGTTTAACCTTTCATAGGCATTTATCCACAGTAAACATTTTTAAATTTGCTCTAAAAGCCTGCCACTACTGTAACGAACATTAAAATAAATTGATTAAAAAAAAGCTTCATCTCTTTAGAGACATCTACATAACATAATATATATCTTGACCGGGTATGATGTTTTTTTAATGTTCATCACATTTAATAACAGTGAATTATTAATTTATTACATTTGTTCTTAATATTTATCTAAATAAAGATAAAATGGTTATTATTTTACGATACGGGCTGGACACGAGCTCCTTGAAGTTCCCGGATTGCCAGGCAAAGCAAACGATTCCGGGAATAAAGCTTAGGTTAAAAAAATCCAACTTGTCCTTAATACGGCTTTGATCTAAGAGATTCTTTAACGAGAAAAAATTTATATCTATTGATATTATAAGCGGATAAAGATGTTTTTAATATATTTCAAATGAATTCCAAAGGTGTTTTTTCACTGCTATCATCTTATTCATGAAAGATGTTTCAAATTAAATTTTTCAGAATTTTCTCGCAACGTAGCAGAAGGTTTCATGGTCAATATTTGTTTGCCTGCTAGCATCAAAGCAGATTCTGTCGTTTTCTGTGTATACTGGAAATAAATTTGAAAATTATCTAAGAAATATAAGTACTTGCTACTTAAAAATATAGCCTAGTGACAACGGTTATTATTTTATTTTGCGATAAACAGAGATAACCGTTACCATATGTCTAAACTCATACACTATTTTTCGGGTTAAATATCTCCAATAATAATAATTTAGATTGTCCATCCGTAACTTCCTATTCAATAACTGATCTCATTCCGCTTACAAAATTGGTATTATAGCTGATCTTATTACGTTTTCAAAATAAATAAAATTTCAAAATTATTATTAAATAATATGAAAACATTGACTTCATTTTAAAAAAAAACTTTAAATTAGATTTTTTTTAAAAACATAACAATTCAATATTTCAGTTTGATGAAAATTAAAACCAATAAGTGCATTCATTACCATATCGCATATGTCATTGATATTAATAATAAAATAAAATATACAGTTTTCTATGCAACAATTTCCATCACTAACGTTATCAAGAAGCCACACTATTCCAGATAGCGCTGAATGCATGGCCGTCATTTTTGACGGGATCTAAATTTTTTTTTATTTGAGGTTACTTGATACTTAAAAGCAAAAAGAAAACGAAAGTATTCACCTTCGATCGATTTGAAACTCTTACAGGGAATAATTTTTCTGATGGCTACGAAGATGTTGTGAACAAAATTTAACCTCAAATAAGGACAGAAACATGAAAGATGTGATGCAGAAAACCAAAAATGAATGGGAACGACCAGTTTAGCTAGGCCTAGTCTGACAAAGATAGTAGAAATCGGTTCACCCTAAAATTTTCTTGAATTCTTAGAACTAGAACAACATCGGAAATGAGTTCAGTCTAGTTGATATATTGTAAGGTAAGGTAAGATAAGTATAAATATCCCAGGATATTTTACGTTATTATTATTTTTGCTGTATCAACTTTGCTTAGACATCATATCATAACTATCTTCAAAAGTATACTTAAGGTCTTTCACCATTTCTAAAACCTAGTTGAGCTATTTTTGTCGTTGTATTATATTTCAATTATTCTAATCAATTATTTAGTTAGTTGGAAGAAATTGCGAATTGGCAGTAACCCCGCAATTTATGTTGACAGGAAGTGAATAGATAAAAAAATAAAAAAAAATAAATGGTTTAAAAAAAACTGCTTACGAACGGCACAACGATTGCCGATGGCCAGGTGGTAGGTACAAGGTGATTGTACAGCGCAGCCGCGCACTTCAATCAACCTCCCGAGATCTGCGCTCGGTAATCGCTTTGCATCGATCGTTCGCTAGGTGGAGCCAGCAATATCGCCAGCTTATCCTTCTCAGATTTAATAAAGTCTTCTTTCGAAGTCTTTCTACGTTTTCTTTCTCAACTTACGTGGGACACGAGTGGAAGAAATGGTAATGCACTATGGTTCATATATACTGAAAGGCTACGACAAAGAAAAATAAAATAAATATTAAAATGACTTTTTAATATTTTTTGCTTTATTGAGTAATATAAAAACATATTCTTTGTATGCAAGTATATTAAATGTGTGTACTGTCAATTTGACATCGACGTTTTTTGACGTTCGGTGGGCGGATATTCCTGTTTCTTGCGAAGGATAAACAGATACTTTTTTCTATATTTATATATATATATATATAATATTTTATTACAAAGATAACTTGAAAGTAATTACAATTCTTTTTTTTTGCATGTATGTACCTCACCAAAAAGAATTACGATTCTTGTGTGTGGTGAGGGATAACCACTTACAATAATATAGGAAAGTAATCTAATTTATTAGACAATGTGAAAGGTAATATATTATTTATCTAATTTATCAAAAGTTTAATTATTAATACTATACAATCAAGTAAATAATAATATAGAATAAGTAGTCAAAAGAGACCAAACTCAATCACAAAAGACAATTCTACAATAAATGAGACACCATTGATATAAAATATAAATTGAACTATTACAGTGGACAACGATGGTTCTACCCAATTCTGATTTATTGTATAAAATAATACCTCAAATATTCATCAGATAGCATAAAAAGGTCAATTTCACAAAAAAAGGTGACATTCATTGTTTTTCCCGAGGAGTTTTCAAATATTATCAGTTATTTTCCTTTTCAGCAGTCAGTTGCATATAAACTAAAGCAATTTATTTTAAACTGGCAAAAAGCAATCAGTGAACGCCGATTGTTGTTGTTTGACCTTGCGGGAGGCTACATTGTATCCACTGCGCGCCATGCCCGGTGTCTTGGGAATCAAAAATACAGTAAATAAAGTAATTTATTGCCTTGTAGGTATAGAATATCATAAAAAATGTTATAACGCAAACAAATATGCAAAACAAAAAGTTATTGCAGAAGAATATTGATTTATTAAGTATAAATGCCTCTGCGTACGCAGGCATAACAAATCGTATTGTTAATGCTCACACTATTAATTTTTGTATGTGATTGGAAGGGAAAAAAAAACTAACCCATAAGAACCAAGTTTTTTTTTTTTTGCTCCTTTTCTCACTTGTATTGTTTTTAATTTGATATTCTATCAAAATATAGCCGACTGATCAGACCCATGGCTCGAGTCAGACTAGTTGAAACAGGTTTCGCGCCTAATCCACGTGTCGGGCTCCTTTCTCATTTGTATGTAAATTTCGAATAATCCAAAATTATACTATAAGTATTTTAAAAAATTAAACGAAAATTTGTTATATCATTTTCATTGTCACCACGAGTTTGTCTACAAAGTTTCAGCTCGATTGGATCACGGGAAAAGGGTTAAAAATCGATCCAAAGTTTTTTCGGCTGACAAGCCGACATGTAGACGCTACGAGTTAAAAGAAAGGGAGTAAAAAGAGATAACTATTAGATGTTGGGTAAACATTATAATTTCGTTGTCTGTCGGTCCGTCCGTCTGTCTGTCCCCGTAATTTCCTATAACATTCGTAATTTTGTTCGAATTCACGGCTAAAAAACGGCGGGAGACGGGACTTGAACCCCGGGTCACCAAACTCGCACCGGCCGATTAACGCATGTTGCTATAGCCGCCTCTCCGAAGATCACCAGAAAGATGCTATAAACATATACTAGGGCTTAGCAAATACGCTAATCAATGTTCCGTCATTTTTGACAGGTTACAGCTGGTTAATTTATATTTTTATCTAAGTGGTATAAAAGCAAAGGCGGCAATATCTCACTGGGGTGGTTCTGAGATAAATACAAAAAACCTGTGTACTCAAGGAAAATTCTTTGGAATCTTTGAAACCTACATCTATTTGAAAATATTTTTATATGAACAATTGCCACCTCGGTTTTTCTTTTATGCATGTATATATAAATGAACTTTTAAATGTAGATATTTCTGTTTTTGCTACCAAATATTAGACATTGCTGTCTTTGCAATTAAGATATTTATATGGATCTAAAATTTACATCAACTGTCACTTAATTCTTATGAAGCGGCCATTGTCAAGTGACATCATTGGGGGTTGATTGGTTGTTGTGAACATTTGCTTTTTAGATTATGAGGATATTGCTGGCTTTGCTTTTAATAGTAATTAGGATAAAAGGGATATAGCTTACTTCCTCATAGATTATAGCTTTTTAACCCGAACGTTGGGTCGTACGAAGAGCATACTGATAATAAACAATGTGTATGATGAAAGGATAAGTGATTTAAGATATATTTAGCATATCAAATATTAGTGTTGTCGCATCAAAATAAATAAATAAAAACGCCAACCTGACATGGCACGGACATGGCACTAAAAGAAAAAATGAAATAATATAATAATAATAATAAAACAAATTTAATAAACTATAATGTTCAACTTTGTGCATATTTACGAAATTGCACAAAGTTGCACGATTTCTTTACAGTTTTATCTAAAATATAGGCATTTCAAAATGGACAAGTTTCACGATGCCAATAATAATTAATGTGATAAAATTATTTTATTAACTTAGTATAATAAAACTATAGATCAAAACAAAAAATATTTCACTAAATGACTGAGAAAAAGATATTTCATTTTACGTATTTTAGCGCGGAACGACTGAAGCGTGTGCCGCCTTTGACGTCATCAGACCTAGTTGAGATCGTCGCACCACAGGCACTAAGCGAATGAATATGAACCGCTCGCCTAGGTCAAGTGACGTCACACGCTGGACCGTCACATAAAACGAAATTATTTAAGCAAGCGCAACTTTAAAGTCCCACAAATTTTATATTTGTAGAGATATTTAAATGATTATTTTACTTTTTTGTTTAATTTAACCTAATTTTTTATAAAAAATAACCCATAAAAACCAAGTTTTTATCATACTCCCTTTCTTTTTAAAATATAACAAAAATTAATGACGAATTAAAACATATAACATAACACTAAACTTAAAGTAATTTAATATATAAGATTAATTCTAAAAACATTTGTCAGTCAATTTAGATTTTCGAAATTCGTAGTGAAGTACCTATTATGTATACCGATGGAGTAATTCAAATTTAGAAAATATTCCGCGACGTTATCGGGCCGCCGCGCCGTTGCTAATCAAACTTTTCTAATGATTCCAATTTGAAAAAACCAATAAAATTTCTAAAAATCCGAAATTATACTGTAATTATTAATTTTTTTAACGAAAATTTGATAGATCTTCTTGGTCGTCGCCACGAGTCTACTTGCCAAGTTTCAGCTCGATTGAATCACGGGAAAAGGGTCAAAAATCGATCGATCGAGTTTTTTTTTGACGGCAAGCCGGCAAGCAAGCAGACGCCACGAGTTAATATAAAGGGAGTAACAAAATAGGAAAGTTTTCATTGAGAATTTTTGTACCAAAAATAGTTAAAAGAGCAAGTGTGAGTTTTTCACTCATGAAAATTTGTCAGAATGTTCATTACACGCTTCAGTTGAGTAGCTGCGTATCAAAACCTACCCAACGACCATTTTCGTTTTTTTTTAGATTTGAATTTCAATATATTCTCTAAGCTCAATCCTTCTTTTATAATATTAGTTTACTATCATAACATGTACCATTCTAAAGTTATTGCTATTAAAAAATCAACTTGAGTTTCAAAACCTACTTAAATCCAAATTAACTGCCTTTCATAATCGACTTGCCAAAAAAATTGTTTTTGATACGCAACGCCTCACTGTTATTATGTCAAGATAATTCAAATCTTCGTTTCATCCTTGGAATTTTTAGTTTTCAAATTCCAAATTCTTGGATTCCAAATACTCGATTTCAAAATTATTAAAATATTTTTAATCAATTATGTAACTCTCTTTAATATCAAAATATTTTTAAGCACGTGTGAGAGTTATTTATAAGTCATTAAATTATATTTTTCATTCACTGAAAACTTCTTGAATCATCTTCGCGACGACCACAGCGCCGGCCAGACTTACATTATAACATCAAACTGTAATATGTTCTGTAGATGAACACTATACATAGTAGGTAAGAAGGTCTGGATATTATCACATCTGAGTCCGGGGGACTTTGGCAGATGACAGGCAATACAGGTACCAAAAAATAGTGCAACCTGATTTTATAATATGTTTTATGAGATTATATATTATATATTCTATAATTTCTTTTAATTTACTGATATATTAAATGTGTGATATAAAAAGAATCGCAGTAATATTAAAAAAATTAAGAAAATGTTTTGAAGGCAGTCACCGAGGATCACTAATTGAATTTTCATATTCCTTTTAAATTCATTTTCTTATAAATGTATAGATTTTTTCCTATAAAATCTCGAATTCAATAAATTATAAATTAGTAATTCTCGATGACTAGTTTAATTTTTTTTCGATAATGCTGCCTTTGCTTTTATACCTCACACATGTATTTTTTAGAAACGTATCTTCTGAAATGTAAATATAATCTGAAAAATATGAAAAACTCGACATTTGTTTCCAATTAGCTTTCATTCGTTCTGCCTCCCGGGCAACACGGGCCCTACGTACACACAACAGAGTTAGATATACAGACGCGCAAAACCTATTTCTCGCGCCCCTACATCATTTCCCTCTAGCAACCGTTAGCATGGCGCTCGTTTCTTTTGTTTCCTGTCTCTCTCGAGCCTTCAGAAATCTCCCATCTTTTTTGTCTTCCGCGTTGAGCCTAGAACTGTGTAAACCACACGCTACCGAATCTAAGAGTTTCCTACATACTTTTACAAATACCACCTGCATCATTATCGAGTAGGTAGTAATGGAGTGCCAAAGTGTGTCATTAAAAAATTATCATTAAATAACAATTAACTTTAATAATACAATCAGATGTTATTCAAACAAATTGAGAAATAATGTAAAGCTAATCTTAATATTGTGACTAGAAAATAAGAATCTTCTAAATGATTTTTCATCACTTTTCGGACAAGCTAGAGCTCTGAAACTTTGTGTCGTCTCTTAAAGTGTCGACAGTTATATCTTTTAACGTGATATCAAAATTTAGAAACATGTTAAACCGTCTAACTTGAAGCATATGTTATATATCTGTTATAAATATATTTTTGTTTTAAAACAATTTTTACAGTAAATGTAAAAAATAATGAGAGCTACCCTTTACTTCGTGTTTTAATTAATAGAAATAAAAAATTTCAAAATGAATGTTTTTAAATGTACTCGTTCATTAAGTGATTGATTTGGGTGATTTGAAATAAACGTAGTTTCACTGTGAAGATTAAAATATTTCCATTATTTTTTATTATTTCCCTCTTACTATTAAATATTTTATAATTTACCTACTACTGCTTTTTAATATCGTCAACATTTATATTTGTTCCCCCAAAATCAATTGATGCCTCTGATTTAATATCTTCCATCACTAACGATATTACATTTCTAGTTTCTCAAAAACTTTTTTTGTATTGGTATGACTTCTTTCTACGATTGATCATTTATTTTTTTAAGCTTATCTTGAAGCTGTTTAAATATAAAACTTTCAAAGAAAGATTGCACCCCTATTTCAGACTGCAATGATATTTTTGCAGTTTAATATAAAGATATAAAGAGAGAAAAAAGAGGATGACCACGAAGAATGATGTGAATGGTGCTTAGAATGTAATAATTTCTAATAAGGTGTCTACCAAGGCGAGACTAGAGGAACGCAGTGGAATTTTGGTTCCAATAATGATGTACGGAAATGAAGCCTGGAGCTGGCAGAAGAGGAATAAGAGTAGACTGAATGAAGTGAAAATGTGATCAGTTTTGTATCTCATCACTTGTGTGTGTTATGTGTCAAAGTAAAGAATGAATAAATTAGAAAAGAAGTAAAGCTGAACCCAGCATAGTTAATATATATATAATAATATATAGTTTGGGCATGTTGGGCGAATAAATAAGGAAAGAATGGTAAGAAAGAAATATGACACAAGTGTTGACGGCATTAGAAAGAGCGGGTGACTGCGGCATGAACATACCAATAGACTTCTTAGTCTTCTCTTGCCAGTGACTGCCAGACTTACGTTCTAATATCAAACCTGAAATATAGTAGGTCATAAGGTTTGGATATTTTGACATTTGAGTACGGGAGATTTTAGCAGACAAAAAGTAATACAGGTACGAAAAAATGAGTAACTGAAACGTGAAAAGAAAACAATTTTTTTTAATGTCTAATTAATATGTTAAAAATACTGAGCACTTTGAAGATTTGAAGCTCTAAAAATAATAATTTTATTTATGTATTGCAACAAATCTGAATTTTATATATTTTATTCTTGCCACTATTTAACAAATTGCTTGATGCCTTGTATTTTACCGCTTTATTTACACATTTTTAGCGCCTGTATTACCTGTTGTCTGCCAAAATCCTGCAAACTCGAATATCACACACAATCTTTCTTGCCTACTATAGTGTATATTTACGGAAAATATTTCAGGTTTAATACTGCAACTCATATTGTGTGTGTATTACAAAGTTAAAATAAATCATATTTTAAATTATACGTATTTTATATCACTTTTATAGTGTGTTCGCCGTTCGTCTGGATTAATTGTTAGATCCAAAACTGTGGTGCTAGGTGCGAGATTAATGCGCAGGCCGGCGCGACGCGTCCTCTGAATACTGAAATGTATCCACAGATTCTGTGGATACATTTCAGTATATACAGAAGCCCCCTGAATATTTATGGACGCTCTTCACTGACATTGCCATTGTTCGCTTCTGTCCACAGCGTCCACCGCACAGAGAAAATACCCACGCAATACAACAAACACAATATGTCAAATTAACGTACGACCGAATGGAGTTGTAAATATGTAACTCCGAAATATAAACCTACTGCCCAATTTTTTTATTTTATTTGTTTTATATATAAATTTTTTGATTTTTATTATTATTACAGGCATCTTGCAAAACAGTATTAAAATTTTAAACGTAAGGATACATAACATTATGTATATTTAACATTGCGTTACCTAGTTTTCCTTAAGTAATACATGCCTAATAACACAATATTTATATTATATACTTTTAACTATCACCAATTTTTCACAGTTAGCTGAAGTATTTATTTAGATTTTTTTCTATATTTTTTATCCCGTTTCATTTTTAATTGTCGTATATTTGTGATGTTCTAGTGTTCTGAATATGTTCTTCTCACATTTTTCCAGTGCCAGTTTAAAATAAAGTTGTTTTTGAATCGGCAAGATTTTACTTATTTTGAATAGGTTTTCCGGTTGGTCCTTACGTGCTCCTTTTTATTTTTTATTTGCTATGGTTTTAATTATACTTATTATTTTACTAAGCCTAAATATTAATGAATCGACAATCCGTTTTTGTTTTACTTTGCCTAAATGTGATAAAATCGTCAATCCGTGGTAGTTCAAGCCGTAGGTCATAATTGAGTCTACCATACTATAATATAAACAATATCGTGTGCGTCTTGGGATACAATATTTTAGATAAAACAATCTACGACAAACCGAAGCTTTTGTGTCCAGAATATGGAAGCATATGAGCCCTTTTTGAAATATTGACTTTGCTATAATCAATCATAATACATAATGCACAATACATAATAAAATTCTTGTGCCAACTCTGATATATGGAAATAAAGCCTGGAATTGGCAAAAAAGGAATGGAAGTAAAGTAGAGTCAATGCGGTGGAAATACGACAGAGTAAGGAACTAACATGGTAATACGTGATAGCGTGGTAGACGAAATAAAGAAAAGATCCTAAGATGGTATTGGTCATGTGTAAGGTATGAGCAAGGAAAGAATGGTTAAGAAAATATATATAGCAAGTGTTGATGACCGTAAGAACAGAGGGCGTGTGTGGAACACCTGGCAAGATCAGAAGATATTACTGATATTCGAGGACGTCCTTATTTAAAGCCTAAATAATAGTAGAGCATGCATGAAACGATGTATGTATGTAGCCGAAACAAAAGTGATATGGCAATATAGAAGAATGCGATGTCCTATCCTTTCTGACCTCTTATGTTGGAAAACGGCATGATTGCTAGTTAGTTATTAACTGACAACTGAAAATAAAAATAGTTGCGTTGACTTGGAAATTCCATATGGAATGTGCTATGTTAAAACCACCAGAGAACAATTTTTACGATTTTTTCTGCTTCAGAAAAACAAACTTTCCACTTTAAAATTTGATGACCAACCAGATTTCCTTTTTTTTGTTGAAATTTGAATGATCCATATATTTTAATACAAACGATATCCATAGGATTATAGTAGCGGCCTATAACCGTTTCGTGAAATCAGTTGCGAGCCTGAAATTGCCCATGGGACGCCATCCAGTTGGATTGCTAAGGGAACGCATTAAATATTGAAAAGCCAGTTGAGAGCATCCCTTCCTATGTGCCATTCCAAACCCTTATGGATTTGTGTATTAATATTACGGATGTCATTTCTGTGACGAATGCATCTGATTTGTGGCATGCTGTGTAAACCCCAGACACGCGAATACGGGATACATGTCTCCTCAATATTCATACTATTTTTTAATTAAGCTAAACGCTTATAATATATAGAAATAACTATATTGCTGGTATCCTGGAGTGCGGCCACTTGATCACTTGACCACAATCACTTGATCACTAGACCATCACCACAACCACTACACCAACAAGCTACTCTTATTTAGAAAAACATTGAATTATCATTAAAAACTCTTTCGCTTTATAAAAAAAAACTTTTTTCGAATGATTCGAATGAATAATTTACTGTAATGACAGTTTTACAAAAAAATTGTCAACATTATTTAAAATAAGTCATCTTTAAAGTTATTTATTTTCATAACTTTTGATATTGGGACATTGTGATTGGAATATTTTCGGATTATTCGAATATAATTTGGAATATTACGGAATAATTAAGACAGAAATCTACCTATACCTAAAGCATTGTGGACTAGCTCTGTTATACCTTTTTATTACAGTAAACTCATTGGAACGTGTAAAACATGTTTCATACAAACATTACTACTTACGCCTAGGAATGTTACGTGTCATGTGATAGACATATTTGAATTTGGAACCCATCCATTCTGCACTTTCACTTACCTCGTGAAGCTTGTCAATTTATAACATAATTTATATCTATATATATATATATATATATATATATACATATATATAATTAAACATATGTTCATTATTTAAGGAAACGATCCCGTAATATTTAATACGAAATAAATAAATGAAATAAAGGTAAAAACACAAATATCAATATAAAACTGAAAAATTAAATGCTGGAACCTGAATCCAGAATCCATATATATATATATATATATATATTAATTATATATATATATAATATATAATATATATATCTATATATATATATATCTATACATCATATATATACATTATATATTTCGTATTAAATATATATATATATATATATATTTGCGCAAGGTAGTGATTTCTTAACCATATAAATACATTTTTTAAAACCTTTTATTCCCCTAAATGTTTTTTTATATTGTATTTTAATATCACACAAGACCTTTCTCTCAGGGTCATTTAAAACCTCTTGATAAAGTGTACGTTATAAAAAAATGAATGACGTCATTAAACATTGTCATTTTATAATTTTTATACAGCCGTAATTATGTACTTCCTTATTTTTCATATACATATCTATTTATACGCCCTTGGGGCTTTTACATGGAAGAAATATTTAGAAATTTACAAAAGGTTTACAAAAATAATCGTGCGATGTACCTATACTTTTCTCTTTGTACTTGTATTTCTGTATTTCTATGTTATTTTTTCGTATTTCTCAATTATTTATAACATTTACGAATTAAATTTGTGTTTATAATGTAAATGTTATATAAAAAATTAATAAATTGAAATTGAAAACATGTTAAAATAAAAGTAAGCAGTTAAACATAAAGTAAATAATTTATTAATACTGTAAATGAAAGGAGAATCATTAGTTGCTGAATACAAAACTTTATAGAAAATATTAAATAACAGACAAAGCAAACAGAATAAAACAAAATGATTAGCAATATTAAAGTTGCAGGTATTTTTAAGAAAATATTAATAAAATGATTAGCAATATGAAGGTTGCAGATACTTAGCATACACACTTATTTTTCACCATAAAAGGCTACACCTAAAAGTCGTTTCGATTTCACGGCGTGCATTGTAATGTATCGCGTTGATTCTCGGTGTCAATTCACTCATCGACAGGTTGTCTATCTCATGGGGCGAATGCGTCACGCTGGTAAGTGCCACCATTTTCGATACACGTATTACTTGTTGGTGAATTGAATAATAAAAAGTCACAACGTATAAAAAGTTACAAAGGCATTTTAGGGTTAAAGAACTAAATAAATCACTTTACGATTGATGAGGCAAGATGGGTCTCCAAGAACAATGTAAATTTTAATACACAACGATGATGTTATACAAATTCATAACAAGGTGAACGAATAACATATACAGGGCGCCTCATAGCTAGTAGCAAATTTTTTAAATATTCAAGCAATCATCACCTCCATAACAATGGATATTATATTCATTGTTATGGAGGTGTTCAATATCAAATATTGCTTTTTTTTAAATAACTGATTTATTTTTTGAAAAAACTTGAACAATTATCAAAGTAACTTATTTCAATTAAGTTGTAATCGTATTTTGTGAATTTTATGAATTTTATGTTCATCGCCTACCCTATTTTATATTATAAAATAAAATCACTTTAATTCTAAAAGATCGTAAAATTTCTAAGAAAAATTAATTTCTCACTTTTTAAGTCGTTCAAGTCATTGATAAATTATTTTCTCTTGCTGCTCGCCTCGACGTAATAAACCAAGGAATTTTCCCCGCGACTAGGTCTGGGTCCCGTGAGAAAAAATTCTCGAGCTGTGAAATTATGAATTTCTTAAGAAATATCTCAAGCTAAGCCGTTTTGCACTTAGTTTTATTATTAATGACAATTATTTTTTGACGTTGGGTACCGTGAAATATCGTAGAGTTTTCATTCTGTCTTAGGGAAGAGCCATAGATATTAAATGATACGTAAATATTTATGAAATTTTCTAAAAAAATATTTTAATTTAATTTCGCTTGATGCAATAGTTTCATGTTATATCTTGTAAGCAAATGATGGAAAACTATCTAAAGTATAATGAAACCTAATTACTATAATACAAATAAATATAATATAATACTGTATATTTATTTCAATAATCATAAATGAGATTACATTGTTTCATTTTAAAGAGAAACATTTTGTCAATAAAAATGTCTAAGTTATTTGTAGAATTTAAGAGATTGCATTTTGAAATGGAATGAGTTACAAAACAGTTTTTTAACTAGTTAGTTCGGCCAAACTTTGGATTAAATAAATTATATGAACGCGTTGAGTATGTAGGACAGTTTAAACCTATTTGCTCTAATAAAAAGGGTGACTTAACCGGGTTATTTAAGATTTTATGAAGATAACACAGATTTTGTATGCATCTTCGATGTGATGAGGAGGGATTTTCTGTGTATGAGTTGGGTTATAAACGAGAACGGAAATTTAAAATATTTAGAAATTTTTGTTGGATATTTTCAAGTGCTCACTGCTACGTAGAATAATGACAATTCCAGACTACTGATCCAAACTCCAGTTAACAGCATTCAAATGAAAAATACAGAGTGATTCATGTTAACGGTGATTGAAATGGATTTGTCGTTCTGGAAATAAAACCAAGGAGTCAATAGGCTTTAGCAATTACCGATTCCATATGTGGGATGAATGGTAATTTAGAATCTAAGGTGACACCAAGATCCCTCACTTGAGTGCAGATATTACGTTGCATGTTGTTGAAATGATAATTACAGGATAATAGCTGTTCATACCCGGCGTTGCACGGGTTAAGGATTAAGTTTAAAATAAATTTGTGGGGGGAAACAAGTGTTTGATTGGAACGGTAGAGATTTGCATCGAAAACATATCAACGGAGGAGAAAGGTTAACAGAATAGGGGAGAAATGTCGCCTATGTTACCCGTCGTGTCCTAAAGCATAAGTATGCAAAGTTTGAATCGAATCAAACAGACATTGAGTTTTATAGGTGTAAATTATTTTTCCTTTTTTTGGAGAATGAAATGATGTGACATTTATCGATATTTGGGAAAAGTTGGTTATTTTCGCAGTACATTGAGAGTGTATTAATGTCATCTTGAAGCAACAAACAATCAGTGGGAGACTTTGCCTGTTTGTAAACTTTTGCATCATCCGAGAACAGAGACAATTCAGAAAACAATGTTTGGTGTCAATGTAAATTAAAAATAAAATTGGGCCAAGTCGTGATTCTTGGGATACTGCAAAAGGTCTTTTTTAAAAGTCAGAGTTAAACCTGCGTATTGCTACCGCCTGACTTCGGTTATTGATATAGGATGTAAACCACCTGTATAAATAACCGTGTATACCCAGGTGTCGCAGTTTCCTCAAAAGTATTTTATGGTTAATTTTATCAAAGGCTTTTGAGATATTTCTATAGAGTGCATCTACTTGTAATCCTTTATCCATCGCCTTAAATAAAATGTCGGTTAATTATAAGAGATTGGATTCAATTGATTTATATGGAAAAAAAACCGTGCTGATTAGGGATTATAATACGGCGCACGCATGTGAATAATTGATCACATATAATCTTTTTAATTAATTTGCTGTGGATTGGTAATTTTGAAATTGGTCTGTAATTTTCCACATTCAATTTATTACCATTTTTAAATATTGGGGTTGTATATATGTCTTATACAAAGGCCATTATTTTTTATATTTTACCAATATTTAAATCTACCAATAATCAAAATAATAGGAGTAGCTTGTTGGTCTCGTGGTTAGGACTCTCGCCTCGTGATCCAAAGGTCGCGGGTTCGAACCTCACTCCGGACCAGCAAGTCCTATTTTCATAGCAGAAGCGTTTAGCTTAATTTGAAACTAATAAGAATATTTATGTGATTGCGTGTTACACTCTAATTATCTAAAGTTTTAATTCCAGCAATATACGGACTCAACGATAAATGGATGGACAGACAGACAGACGACGAATTATTATGTTTGATTGTCGCTTTCTATAAATGTTATAACAACTGGATTCAACAGGATTGGTGGATGTAACGGCGCAATATGGGTTCGAGCGGATGTTGGCTTTTGGACGGATATGGTGGCTTGGACGGAAGTGAAGGTTCGGGCGGGAGGGAGAATTCAGATGGGAACGTGGGCTCCAACGCGTAGAGCCGCGGGCAGTACGAGGGTTTACCAATTAACAGAAAACAATTGGCGCACGTTGTTATCGACTCATCGTCAGGCCATTATTTTTTATATTTCACCAATATTAAAATCTACCAGTAATCAAAATAATATTAAGAAAACAAATGGATGATCCATATCCGATACGCCATGTATTCGAAATTTTTAAGGTGTCAATATTAATTAAATCTGGTTTGGAAAAATAAAATATTTGCTAAAAATAATTAACAAGTAATCATATTACCAAAAAAAAATATTTACTAAATATTTTCTACGAAATATGTTATATACACATTCAGTTACAAACTACATTCCAATACAAGGCTCCCAACGAACAACTTCATACCAGAACTAAGAGCAACAACAACATTTTAACAACGCTTTAATATTTTTATGCACCAAAATTATATAACATTCTCATTACTACATATAAAACATTCAATACCAAAAAAAACTTCTTATATGGATACAACACATGACACAATGTTCTTCTTCTGGCTTCTGGCTTACCTACTGCCTGCAAATATAACAGAACACTCAGATATCTACTCCGCGAAATATGTACGTACACAGTTGTCGTACTGCCTTATCTTTGTGAAATTTGATCCCAATCGCGTTATTTAATTTCCACATAATAAATATGTCCGCTAAGCCAGCAATTTTCACTAGGGAAGAAAAATAAGTGGTAGATTTGTCTGGTCGGAGTGCAAAATTCTTCGAAAATTCTTATCTGATAAAAGTGTATTTTTGTGGATCGAGAAGTTTAAAAATGGCTGGACAAGTATGATGCGTGAAGTGAATGCAGGACGAATGCAGGATCACGGATGACAAGATTTGAGAGATAGTTTTAGCGAATAGGTGAGTTTCCATTGACGAAGAAGCATCTTCTTTGATCATCAGTCAAAATTTTGCTGATAAATTTTACGTAACAAGCTAGCCCTCTTCCATATTCCTGTTGCTCGCACCAACTCCGGATTTCGCTCACCGATAGTAGGAATGTGCCGAGCTTTCAATGACTTGTTTACCTTCATTAATATCTATCTCGTATCTCCATATGAACTAAAAATACAAGTGAATATTATTCTGCGTCGCAACATTTTATTAATATCAAAATACATAAGTATCACTTAGGTATCTTATTATGTCTTTGTTTTATTGTCATTCACTGTCACTTATTTTATTCCGTTATTACTCCCTTTATATTAAACTCGTGGCGTCTGCTTGTCTTCTTGTCTGACGAAAAAACTTTGGATCCATTTTAAACCCCTTTCCCGTGATCCAATCGAGCTGAAACTTTGCAAACAGACTCGTGGCGACGATCAAGAAGATCTATCAAATTTTCGTCAAAAAAAAAAAAAAAATTTTTGGATTTTTCAAATTTTGAATGGTTTTTTCACACAACTTATTAAGTTGTATGAAAATATTTCAACGCGTCTCGTAGACGCGAAACCTGATTATAGTATAATTTTGGATTTTCTGGAAATTTTTTATTACTCCCTTTCGTAGCGTCCCTACCGAAGCCCAACGCGTAGGTTAAGCGAATAAAAAAATGTTTCAACTAGTAAATGAGAAAGGGAGTATAATAAAAACTTGGTTTTTATGGGTTACTTCTTTACTTCATTATTTTCACAGTTTCCATTCTATCGCTACTGTTTTTTTCTTCTATTTTTAATTGTATTTTATTATTTATATATTTCAAATTTGTTTCTATGTGAAATATGTAAAGACCCAGATATATTTGATTTTGATACTTACGCTCTTATTTATACATGTAGTGGAATTGAGTCTGTTTTACTTCCGAAAAAATGCGCCGAATATTAAAAGTGAGTCCCTCTTACGGGCAACATCCTAATCATAACATACATTCCATAAACTTTAAATTATCTAGAGTCGGGGTAATACAATTTTTCACATCACTACACACACATTTTTTCAGACTTTGTGTTTTCTTTTGAAATAAACGTTTATAAGAAAAATACGTCGACAGTTTTTAAGGAGGCCTCTACGTTCTACAATCCACGCCAAAAGTAATGTACATTTCCTCATGCAGGAGTATACGATATACCGCGTACATGAAAGAACTTATGTAATGAGAAATTCCCAGAAAGCAGTCAGTCATTCCTTTCATTCAGTATCATTCAGGCTAGCTGGGGAACGCTCAAAGAAGTAACTGATTACCAGGGACGTGCAATCCTTACAATAAAGTGGGCTATGCATTACTTTTGAGTTGTCCAGACAAAACCGTTAAAAAAAAAACAGTTATATTTTGTCAAAATACCAGTACAGAGGTTTTAATCAGATGTGCAATAATTCTCCCGAGAGTCCAAAACAAAAGTGACACATTATCGAAGTCTCTCAAACATTGTAAAAGAACTTAAAGTCATGTGAATTATTCTCGAAGTACAGAATGTTAGTAAACTTAGTAAAAACCACTACCAGATTTACGGTCTACCGGTTTCGAGAAGTACCCGTCTCTTTGTCAGGACCAACACCACTACATTCACAACACTATACACCCCAACCATAGTATTGTCAAACTATCACCACTATTGTTCACATGCGTGTTAATCTTGTACGTAAATCTGGTAGTGGTTTTTACTAAGTTTACTAACATTCTATTATTATGTCTAACCACAAAGTTAATGTTTTAAATATTAATAATATTATTCTCTAAGTATTCTGGAAATGCACAGAAATCAGTCGATCATTCTCGATGATTCGCGAAACTACATTGTGTATTTAAGCGATAACGAGTCGATGCGCATGATACACACACGACATACAATGACAAAGAAGCGAGCGAATTGGGAATCCGCGCGATACCATATACCTACCTACAAAAAATAGACAACATTAATGCGATAAATGCGATAAGCTGTTACTTATGTGCGAACTAGCGTGAACTAATGCAAAGTGAGCGGAACGACCTTGAAATATACAAAAGTACATATAAAATTACAATATTCTAGTGATAATAAGTGTTATTTAAAAGACAGATTCAACTTTAAAAATAAAAATTTAGCTGAATTCAAATGTTTGATTTAGTAATCATAATTTGACGAGTTTTTTTTAAAGACGAACATTGTGAACAGAATGTTTAATAACTTATATATATACAAAATTATTGATGGCAGGCTAGACGTCTTGGATTTGAAGAAATTGATTTCATATCTTGTTATCTTCTAAATTATCTCCTTGATCAGATTTGTTCTAGAAGATAGATAGAATGTTCTAGGCTCTTCTGACGTGTATTTTACATAATGGAATGTCATGGGATTCTCAAGAGAGATAATGGGTCACAGAAGAGTGACCCTGAATTAAGTGCGTAACAGTATGCGGTTTCGGTTGACTGAGCGCGGTTGCGTGACATCATTGTTATCAGCACTCAGTAGGTATTCACTGATTTTTATCTTGTTTTTCTTACGTATTAACTAATAGCTCTACATTAGACATGGTAAACTACTTTACTTCTAATAGGCATCCTTTTATCGCAAAGTACGCCAGAAAGATATTTCCACTTCAATCATGCTGTATTGGTGCGGTAATTGACTTTCTTTTCTGATCCTTTATCTACATGGAAAGTCGTTAATGTGGAGCTAAGGTCCTGAAAGCGAAAATAATATTATATCAAAATAATCAAAACACTCTCATTAAAATTCGCACAAACTGCAATCTATCTCTCTGTTAATTTTTTTTAACGTTTTAGGCATTTTTTATAATTGCGTGTTTTTATATTTTTACATATAATATGTCTGACTGTACACCCGTGAAAAATCACAGAAGATAATAATTGCTGGATTTTGAAGCTGAATATTGACGAAAAAATAAAAAAAAATTTAAAATTGATTTTATTCGCTAAAATCTATAACCAAATATTATAAAATAATAATATAAAAATATCAAGCGTGGCGCTTGCATGGTGAGCCGTGCACTAATTGCTTGTCACACTTTAAGTATCTAAAGTAAAATTTTAAGCAAGTTACGGACAATACGGACCGACAGACAACAAAATCATTATGTTAAGATTATCTCCAAAAAACATCTGCAATTAGTGTACCTATTCGTGTTTCTCTCGGATAATACAGTCGCTGGTTACAATACAGTCCAACGTACTTTTATAGCATCGATAGCACTATACGTCCATGCCACGTGCACACACACACACACAATGTTGCATTTCGTAGATACTATCGTTGCAGTAGATGTTTACCCATCATAACATTTACCAACAAGAAAGCAATTTGTAAAATGGGGTTTTCTTGAGACTACTTTAGACATATGCGGATAGATTTCAACGTTAGATACTTGGACAGTGGCGGACGTTTACGAGAGGAATTGAATTAAAATACACAATATTATATTTAATCTTGAATTGAGCTCGGCTTTAACGAGTTCTGAAATTATTCCAATAGGCTGCTTGAATGTGCGGTATGACACAATGAGAAAAAAAGTAGAAACTAATAATATTTTCTAGCGCTGACCGAAAGGATCAGATGAGTGAAAATGTTATTTTTTTAAGTCTTATATTAACTGGCTTTCTCTTATTTCAACAAGAGGAAGCCAATTTTATTTTGTAATAACATGGACGAAGGATCGATAAGGCGACATGAAGCATTCGAATTGTGGATTTGTAGAAGAAGACTCCAAATAAGCTGGATGGACAGAGTAACGAGGGAAGATGCTATTTTTATTTATTTATATATCTTTATTTCGTTAACGATACATATTTGTCTACCATTAGTTTATTTTAATAAACATTAGATATATATATAATATATATTATATATATATATATATATATAATATAATATATATATATATATAATATACATATATATATATATATATATATATATATATGTAAACTTATTAAATAATATTTCTCTTCATACATTTTCCATTGTTATGTGCCGTTTACATACTTGTTTAAATATATCGATTCTCCTCAGCTTCCTCACACCTTCTGGCAGGCGATTATACTCATTTATTCCCTTGTAATAAATACAGTTTTGTGTGTTCGTCTTTTTTCTATTTGGAATACTTATTTTGTTTGCGTAGAATTATCCTTATTACTCTATTCTGTTGAATTTGTAATTTTCTTATATCTCCTTCATTACATAGGTACAAAATAGTGGGGCAATATTGAAAATAAGGAGCAATTATTTATTTATATATTGTTATCGCTGTTTCTTTAGTTCATTTTGGCAATTTCCTTTGTTATGTATTCGGCGTGTTTTTTAAACGGTAATTTAGAGTCTATAATTTTTATGTTATGGTAAAAGTAATTGAAACAATAAAAGTCCGAAAACTTCTACACCTCAGACATGTGATCTAACGTTCAGAGAAGTACGAAATCTTGCACCTAAAAACGCCAGGAAAGATTGCCGAAGGTCGCTGCCCTGGAAGAAGGAGAACATCGTGGCTGAAATACCTGAGACAATAGTTTAGCCATTCTACTCTAGAGCTATTTTAAGCTGCAATAAATAATGTGATGATAGCCAACGTCCATTGTACGGATAAATCACAAGATTAAGAAGAAGAATAACACGATAAATCAATAAAAATGACAGTGTTTTTGCATATATTCTCCCTCTTTTGTGAATATTATCAGATTGCTTATCCCAAGACATAAAAATAGACGGAACATAACCATTTATGTACGCGAAAATCCACAAAGGGGCATCTTCGGCGCATTATTTATTTGGGCAGAAAAAATAAAGGTTCGATATTATTTTAGTACACCTCGTACAGCCATGCCGAGGTTATATTCGGGGAAGGATTTCTCATCATAAACCATTTGTAATTAATTGCTTACACTTTGCGAATAGTTTTGAATTTAAATAAATTAAAAAGAGCAGATACACAGCTTAAGAACAGATTTCAAAAGTTTTTTTTCAATGTAAAAAAAACTACAACCATATCTTTGCCATCTTATTTCTATTTAGATAATCTGTTTACGTATGCAATGCTTTTAGATAACAGGTAAAAGAATTATCTTACGGGGATATTTTCTTTAGAGCGGCAGAAAATATGTGAATACCAGGATAGTTTTTCAGCTTTTTTAAGGATTTAAATATTCTAGCTTCAACAATATATTGAATGTAATTTAAAATACATTGAATAAATTGTGAAATTTTCAATAAAAAAATAATATATAAGCACTAAGAAATATAATCAGAAAACCGTTTTATTTAAGAAAGACGATCGAATTAGTAAGCGAAAGCCGTGCATACGCCGCACATTGTTTCGTTGTGTTGGTCTTTACGGGTATAAACACCACATTGAAGCAATATGCGGCGTACGCACGGCTTACATATACTTATTTGATTGTATTTCTTAAATGGAAATAAATTTACCAAGAAAGCACTAAAAGCGCTCATGATAGTGGGCGGCTCGTAATTACCTGAAAAAAATATTAATGTGTGATAACAAAAGATGTCACTATAATAGAATATTTAAAAACTAGTTAAACTAAACAAAATAACAGCTTTTTACACATGCATTTTGATATTTTGCTCTTTCGAAGTTAAAAAAAATATAAAATGAACTTTAGAGGAAATTAAAATAAGCATTGATTAATTAAAATAGGCTTTATATATCATGGGAATTATACTGAAAAAAGTATCCTAAACTGTATTATCATTATTATTTCTGCGAATTCATTTCATTATAATGTCCTTGACAATAAAAATTGACGTCATGAGGTTCCGTCGTCAAAGAGGTCCTGCCCAGGTGTAAACTATTGAATTTTTTGGGATTCATGAACAATTCTCGCTGGGCCAAAGTGTAAAAAAAAAATTGATTCATTTTTTAAGAATACCCCCTTAAATAATTTTGCACTCAGAATTAAATAAGATTTCCACGCGCTTGATATATTAGGTCCTTACATATGAAATTGACGTTTTGCCGTACTGGCAAATTTGATCTCAAATATCTTCTCTTTGGTTAGGAATTCCAAATCCAAATTTATACAGCTATTTACTCATGTATTTGTGTTTTGAAAATTATAATTCATTTGTTTTTTCCTCAATTGTTTTTTTCTTTGCGTCACTCAGTTTACAAAATGAAAAACTTGAAATATCGCGTTATTTACGAGTACGAGTTCCACCGTGGCACCAGTGCTGCAGAAACGGCTCGAAGGATTAATGATGTGTATGGCGACGGTGCCGCAAAAGAAAACACAGTGCGTTTTTGGTTCCAACGTTTTCGTTCTGGAAATTTCAACCTGCAGAACAAGCCCCGTGGAAGGCCGGAGACCAAAGTTGATAATGAAGAATTGAAGGCTATTGTGGAAGCGGATCCATCGCAAACCACATCCGAGTTAGCTGCAGGCTGCGGTGTTAGTGATAAAACTGTTTTAATCCACTTGAAGCAAATTGGTAAGGTGAAAAAGCTTGAAAGGTGGGTACCTCACGAATTGAGTGAAGCAAATCAACAAACGCGCGTTGACTGCTGCGTTGCATTACTCAACCGGCACAATATGAAGGGATTTTAAATCGAATCATTACCTGTGATGAAAAGTGGATCCTGTAAGATAATCGGAAGCGCTCATCGCAATGGCTGAACCCTGCCGAACCAGCCAAACCATGCCCCAAGCGAAAATTGACTCCAAAAAAGTTACTTGTGAGCGTTTGGTGGACTAGTGCTGGTGTCGTTCACTACAGCTTTCTTAAATCTGTCCAGACGATTACGGCAGATGTCTATTGTCAGCAACTGCAAACCATGATGGAAAAGCTAGCTGCTAAACAACCGAGGCTGGTTAATCGCTCTAGGCCACTGGTGCTTCATGATAACGCTAGACCACACACTGCACAACAGACGGCTACCAAATTAGAGGAGCTTCAATTGGAATGTCTAAGACATCCACCGTACTCTCCGGACTTTGCCCCAACAGATTACCATTTTTTTCGAAATTTGGATAACTTCTTGCAAAGGAAAAAATTCAACTCCGATGGGGCAGTCCAAACCGCCTTCAAAGATTTTATTGATTCCCGTCCGAATGGTTTTTTTAGTAAAAGGATCGATGAACTACCTATGAGATGGCAAAAGTGCATAGATAGCAATGGTACATACATTGATTAAATAAATATATTATAATAAAAAAAATCGGCTTTATGTTCCTCCCATACTAAACGTCAATTTCATATGTAAGGACCTAATATTAAAAGTCGTTAACCACCCGCTTAGCTCACGGCGATGTATCAGATTGTCTCCCACCTTACTGGAAATGGCTTTTAGAGCAATCCCATTAGTGCCACAATACCCACAGGAGCTGGTGACACAAAGACGACACAAATCGACCACAAAGAACCGGATGTGATACACTGGTCTGCTCATCAATGAGATGACACCTACGCGTTGTGGAAGCGCAGTATCTTGATTACTGACACTCGAGGTATGAAATTGAAGCTTGTTAAACGAGTAGATACTGCACCGCGATCATATGGTCACTCTTGATAAACGCATAAAAATATCAGTATATAAGTTTGTGTTAGACAATTTTAATGGTAGAATTATTTATTTATTTATGCCCTGCCCTGAATACATGCCCTGATTTTGGCTTTTACATCATAAAAAAAGAAGCATGGCTATCTAATACATAGGAATAATTCAGTTTCAGTTTAAGTGCCGATAAATCGGCGTTTATTAGCTCAATAACTTTTATAACAGCTTGCATCAACATAATTAATGTTAAGAATATTGACAGAGTTTATGAATAAGATAGCAACAAATACAATATAAATTTTTTTGTATGCAGGCCTTTATCGTTACCTACCTCGCTAGGTACATAAAAATACCTGTTCTGAGGTAAGTAGCCATTCCATTCATCGAGACTCCATTTAAATATTTCATTTCATGGTTACGTAATTAGAAGAATAAAAGAAAAATAAAGTAAAGTAATTTAGAGTAAAAAATATATAAAGTAAATAAGAAATAAGAATAAAAATATAAGTAAAGTAAAGTAAATTAAGTAAAAAGTATATACATATATGAACAAACAAAAGTGTAAATAAGTAAGTAATTAAAGAGTTAAGGTTATTATTACGGTCGTTGGGCATATTTATGTGTTAAATTTTATACGAACCGTATATTTTACTGAGAAGCAAATCTCCGTTTCGCTGAAGTTTATTCAGCGACATCAGGAGAGCATCCTATCACGGCCGAGGTGTAGGCCGAACTGATTATTTCTTCTGAGGTCTTAAATTGTATGCACTTTGTTGTGGAGTGTTCACTTCTTCTACGATAGGTCACCAGTGTGCAATATGTACATCTTCGGGCTTTACTGCTATGTCTCTTAAAGGTGGAATCAAAGTCGTGAGAACAGGGCGCCAAATAAATTGAAATTAGGATGTTTGTATATTTCAATGGACTCTCTCACTAATCTAGGTATATGGCGCGGTTCTGTTGATGAAATTTTTGTCTTGTCTCAATCTGATGAAATTACTGAGACACTTCCGCCATGATAGGACGCTCTCCTGATGACGCTGAAAAAGATTTCAGCGAAACGTTGAGATTTGTTTATCAGTAAAATATACGGTTCGTATAAAATATCCGTTTTATTTAACACATAAACATATAGGAATAACATGACGGAAAATGAAATACTACCTACAATAAAAACACAGAGAGTAATAAGAAAATACAACAAGTAATATGTAGAAAGTAGTTAGAAAGAAAGTACTAAGAATTGAACTGGGCTAAATATGGTGGAAAAGCTGAGCCGTTAGAGATAGAGTGAAGTACTCTTAAGTGATATTCAACGTTGGGGGACCTGACACGACACTAGATGAAGAAAATATCGGATTAATAATTTATTTTTCAAAATATTTATTAACTACTAATAATACTTTAATGTACTGACTGCACGCAATTGGTACGTAGCTTGATGATCTACTGGAAAAGATATTTGAATTGGTCGGGGGTTCGAGACTCGTTCTAGGGTGTCGAATGTTCAAAGTACAAGCGTTTATGGAATAATAATATTGAATATTACGCGCATCTCTAAACACAATTATGCATATTTTGCATCCCGTGTCCGCTATACTAAATGAATATCTACATCAAAGCAGACTTGTGTACATTTAAGAGAAGGATTTAGATACTAAACCGTTGTTGATTCAATTTTAATTAAATGAAAAGAGAAGATAAGAAATGTTTCCATCCAAAGATTTGAAGATAGTATACATGTGAAACGTAAGATATAGAAGCAAAGGAAGTAATATCCAAAAAAATTAAAAAATGTTTTGAATGTCACCGAGGATTACTTATTTAAAATATACTGAATTCTAGATTTTATGTATGTATCCCTTCCAAAATCAGGTTTTCTATAAATTTGTGGGCTGTTTCTTTTAAATCTCGAATTCAGTACATTATAAATTTGTACCTAATCCTTGATGACTGCATTTTTTTTGGATACTACAGACTTTGTACCCCACAAATATAATTATACATAAATATAAACAAAATTCATATATAAAAGTAATTAGGTACTCATAATTAAAAAACAAAACAATAGCATAAAACAGATAATGCAGTTTTAAAAAAATTATCCAATATTTTGAGACTTAAAATGCGACCTCAATAAGATTTTTATGTCTACGATCTCGTTACGATCTTATTTTAGTCACTATTTTCTCAAGTTTCAAAAAATCCATTCGAATCCATTTTTCTCGATTTACTTCAAACAAATCCTTGATAAATAAGTAATTTTATGGATTTTTAAGTATTTTTTTTAATTAATAATTGGATATTTTGAAATTCCTTGAATATTTGTCAATTCATTGCATAGTATATATTTTATAATTTATTAGATAATATTTTTTTGGATATTTTAATTAATGTGATTTTGGGATAAATAAAATTATTTTGATTTAAAAAAAAACATTTAATGGATAATTTCGTAATCATTTCTTAACGATTGGCTGCTAATAGAAAAAAAATCCGATATTCTTAAAATAACAACATTGCTATTCCTATATCTTGATAATTATTGTACACCACTGTAATGCCGTCAATGTTGACGTTTTAAGTTTGACAGGTTAGAAATTAATGAATTCAATCAAATATAAAGCTAATTAATTATTCATAAACTATAAATAATTTTAAAATTTTCGTTATCATTTTAGAGCCTCCTCTGATTGATTGAATTCATTCATTGAAAACCTGTCAAACGTAAAACGTCAACATTGACGTCATTATATTATTATATAATAACTATCAAGATAGGGAAATAGCAATATTAGTATTTTACTGCCGATCGAAACAATGTCGGAACTCAGAGCAATGCCGGAGAACATAAAATTCCCCGTATTTAAACAAACATACTCGGGATTTCCCCGCAACAAACGGAGTTATTTGCGTTTGTTTCGAGAGCTTTAATTTAATTATTTAAATTATTTTCTATGTACATAAGTGAACAAAGATAATAATTTTCTGTCGTAGGCAAATAAGCAGATAACTTGAATTTTTTTTGTTGTTTATTTTTATCGTCTTTTTATCATTTATATACATTGTAAGTAAATGTGTTAATATATTTTTGGACAAGACTGCCTCAAGAGATTTATCCAGAGATTCACTATTTGGACCGGGGCAAGCGAATGGATAATAAGTACTTTCAAAAAATCTGCCAGCGCCGTAATCTCGCTCGCCAAGCTCAGCATCGGGATACTAGAAAAGTACTCTTGAAAAAAAAGTATAAAAGTAGAAATGAGACTCTCGGGATTCCGCAAACCGGTATCTCAGAAATCCTGGACTGAGGATTGTCCTTTGTTTATCCATGGCATTACAAAAAGTGCGTCACAAAATTGACCGAATTTAATTGTCATTTTTGGCAGATTAAATTGTAATTAAACTTAGTAAAACGTGCATATAGTACGCAGTTTATTTTAATGAAAAATTAAAATATACTTTTTAATTATTATGATATTTATAAAATACGTAAATCTTTTAACCCTCATGTTACTACCCGGGCACCCGGGTATCAATTTCTGACTTCAAGTTCAAATAATTTTATTCATAAACCCTTGATACTTTTGTCCACCCGGATCCTCATTATTTGAGGTATTTGAAAGGGATTTATGTACAGTTAAGTGTAATTTTATTTTTAAAAAGGTATTTTATATGACTTTAAACTTGACTAGTCCTCTGATTACTACCCAGGGTGCCCGGGTACCCATACGATATTGATATTCCCATTCAGTGATGGACATAAATTTCACCATCAGATTTCTTTTTATTGTAGAAGTTAATAATGTTTGGTTTATTTTTGAGCCCCGACGTCACATCATCATGATGCGTGGATGATAAAAGTATAACTTTTTTATTGTATTGTTTTTTTGGCACAAAGGAATATATTTTAACATTACCATGGAATCCAAATAACAATAAATGACTGGCTCGAGTTTTAGTCTCCTTCATTTTCTCCAGAATACATGTACTTTATTTCGTCTCAATATGCCAACGATTGTATTATTTCAAGATAAAATAATATTTTGTACTGAAGAAAGTGATTAAAAAATATCCAATATTATATTACGTCCACAGCCTTTGAGCTGCCAATTCTTTCACCTTGGTTAGTTTCTCGTCCAGGTTTTGATTTTCCGGTATATGTTTAGCCAGTAAGAGGATAATAACTTTCTGCATCACACATCCACCATATTCGTATCCCTTATTTGGCTGGCTTAGACGTAATGTATTGCATAAATCGTGTACTTCCGCTGTATGTAAATAATAAAGCTCATTGATTGTAACGGGTAGTGGATCTATACACACTGAAAAATTTTGAATTCAGTATCATCCACACATGTTTCACGTATCGTCGCAGCTCTATCTTCCTTCAATCAGTGTTCCTACATATAAGAATCATCTGAGTGAAGAAATTCCACGCTAGATTTTGGGTATAAATTACATTTTAACAAATAATAGATAACAGAATTATAATTTGTATTTAAGTAATCGGCACCATATACTATCAGAATAACAACGAATGCATTTTACTCCAATGAAGTCAAATCTTTCCAATGTGGTTTATAAGTAGGATTATGTTCGTTGCATTCATGACGTACTTTCCTAGCCTATTTATTGTTGTGACGGAAAAAAGTATCAATAATTTCTGGTGTAAAAATACATTTGAATGTAGGTAATACTAATAGATAATACTTTTCTTGATCCATGTGGACCACTTTTTTTCCTAACGATATTATGCGACACATGATGAATACGTGAATTTTTATGCCATTTCATTTCATTGCTAGCCCGGAAATGATCTTGAGCAGATGTCGGCGGTTCAGTATTTTCCGCAGTATTTTTATAATCTTATTTTTTGCGTGGTGCAATATCGTCCATATCTTCTGCTGATTCTTTATCGTCACTTTCTTTATCCAAATAATAATTTTTATCAGTGCTTTCTGGAATTAAATTTTCGTTCTCGCCATTCGAAAAATCATCTGTATTTACAACCGTATCGTTACACAGTAATTAGAGCATAAAATATTTTTTCAGAAGTGCTCTATTAAAAAAAATAGAATATAATAAATTTTGATTTTTGTTATCAATGAACGTGAAAATATCAATAACAACAGAAGAAGGTTATTTTACATATTCCCATGGTTATAATTTCTTCAGATTTATTAAATTAGAAAAAAGTTGAAACAGTGAAAACCTAACTGTTATAAACATATAACAAATTATAACTCATATAATATAAAACATATAATAAATTATAATTGTTATAAATATATAAAAAATAAATTGCACATGAGACATGTCCGCACTTTAACTCAGAATTGAAGATATAAATGAAAAAATCAGTCAAAATGTACGAGTCAATGTCAAACGAACTGATAAAAATCAGGTATAAAGGGATACATATATCGTTATGAGAAGTAGTGACCTTCTAGGAAGCTATTTGACCATTATCTACATATCAATTTATTTTATTTTATTTTATTTTATTTGGGAAACATACAGTACAATTTTAATTTTTTTATATAATGTCAAATAAATATTTGTGAGTATGACCAAAGTTTTCTCGAAGCTGGTAATAAAAAATAAAATAAATAAATAAAAAACAAAAATAAAGAATATGTGACAAATAATAAATATTTCAAAGATTTAAATTATGATAATGCATAAAATGGGAGGGGTGGGGAGAGGGAGGGAGTGGGATTCAATTAAAGAAGTATCAAATCAATAGTCATAAATGAGATTACGGAGTTTCATTTTAAATAAACGCAAATTGTCAGTAAAAATGTCTAGATTATTAGTAGAATTTAACATATTGTATTTTGAGGTGCAACGAATTACAAAGCAGTTTTTTAAGTAGTTAGTCCTACCAAAGTTTGCGTAAAATAAATTATTTGAACGCGTTGAGTATGTAGGACAACTTAAACCTATTTGCTCTAATAAATAGGGCGAGTCAAATTTGTGATATTCAAAACAAAATAATGCACGGGGGAACGTCAATTCAGGTAGAGTACCCAGGTACCCTGGGTAGTAACTAGTGTGAAAAATTCCGGGTAGTAACATAACGGTTAAACAAATTTATCAATTAGAAAAGACAAAAATTGTTGACCTCTACCGGGATTCGAACCACGGATCTCCAATCTATCCGGAAATGGCGCGTTACCATTTACACCATAGCTGCCACCGCCCGATTCCCGGATAGACACTCTTTTCTAATTGATTAATAAATCTGTTTAAAAAATTCAACGAATTTTGTTCTGAAATCGCTACTTCGCAAAGAGAATGGGTTTTATTTAATACAATACATTAATTAATCTTCTTTGATGGGAGATGCGATTACACAAATTAATGGAACATAAGCTATCTCATAGAAAGGATCTTAATGGACTTTACAGCTATTCTACGTCGAAGTACAACATTCTTCTCAATCTCCCCATCACGGCGATGCATCTGCGCACAAAGCCTCGCTAAGCAGGCCGGACAGCGACGCTCATAGAGCGCTAATGACACGGGAAAATCTATTGTCTCAAATTTTCAACAATACGGGCAGTGTTGAGAAACCTCCACATTTTTAGTGTTACGATTTTATAGAAACTTCGTGAATGTATTGGAAAAAGTAACTAAGTAAAATTTTTGCAATTTTTAACTTTTATATGTTAAAAGGCAATTTTTTCTTGAAAAATTAAATCGACTTATATTTAGGCAAAAACCAAAACCGTTCGATATATCAACCACCTATTTTTTGGATCAATCACTTAATGATCATTTAAGATGTCTCATAGAGGCGAAGCTATTACATATATGAAAAAGTTGGTATAAAAATCTTTTTTGTTTTTTTTATAAAAAAAAATGTAGGTATCTCATTACCAACGGCGATATCTGTACTGGTTTATTTGGATGCTAAATTTGAGACAGAAATAGCGGTAGTTAAATGCAATTTATTTATAAAATAAGTTGTCCAAAATTTTGATGGATGGGGTAGTCTATCACGGATGGAATTGGTGAACAACAGTGTGTAAAGTGATCACTTAAACAAGCCGTACGACAAGTTGTAAGCCCTATAAACACCCAAAAAAGGCTTTTATACCTACTCTTCCACAGAAATAAGCTTTTTCTTTATGAGATAATCTAATTGTGTAACACAGTGGTTCCCAAACATTTCCCATTATGAAGCATGCTGCAAGAAATTGTTGTATCTAGTAAAATTCAAGTAGCTGATGAGTATAATCTGTTCTGCTCGATTTAATTAAAGTTTTAATTACTTATAAAATGAGTTTGGTCTTTTAGTATAGATAAAACAATAGTATTTATAAACTAAGTTATGAAAGACATCAAGAACGGTCATTATTTAATAAAACATTCAGCAACGTGAATTTTTCTCCGAATCACTCGCAACCATTTTTTTCCAGTTAATCCGATGTATGTGGTTTGACAGTTTGGCGGATTATTTTATAGACTCCGTTATTTAAAATGTATTTCCTGATATTATTGTTTGTATATAATGCCGGTTTAAAAGTGTTTTCTTCACATGTTTCAGAAAATTCTAGTTTAATTTTCATAAATATACTCGTATACAATGAATAAAATATAAAAATAAATATGTTATTCTTCTACCCCTTATCCTATTATATTGGGGTTATTTTATAGTGTAATATTTATTTGGTCGGTTGAACAGAGCAATAAAAGGAAAACAAACACTATATAATTGAAAATTACGATTCATTGAATAATCAGCACGTTTCGAAGCCAATGATATTTATTATTGCCATACTATATAAATATTTAAATAGTATGTAAAGTTTTTTTTAATTTCATAAATAAACAATATATATATAAAATGATTCAATTTACCATAGATATAAATATTCTAGCATTAATTTCTTGGATTTGAAAACTTATAGTTACAGAGTTGGAGGAAGCAGAAATATAGGGCGTACGATGAAGACTTGGCATGACCAGATAAATCAAATATTGGAGAATGGTTCTGTTAAATGCTTCAACAATCAAGTATTTCATAAAAAAACTTATATAGGCATGCCTAGGTACGTCATTTTTAAAAATAAAAATTATCAGATTTTCATTCTATGCTTAGTGGACTAGTTAATCTTCCCTTATCTGTAAATAACAACAATATTGTATTTGTCATCAAACTTCAACTAATAATGGTTTAAATACTAAATTCATACATAATACGATAAATAAAAGTATAAGAAAAATTTCAATAGGTAACTAAAAACATTCCAAATTTTATATAACCAGCATTTTTTATTAATATCAAATTAAAGAATTATATATTATTTACAAAGAAAGGATGAATTTAAAAAAAATTGAGGGTTTGTAAATTAATTTGTAATGATTGCTATCAAGAGTAGGTACTTAAGATATTTAAATAATAATTACTTTTCTGAATTCATTTATCCATATTTGAATATGAAATATGAAATCAATATATATTATTTATTATTATTATTAATTTGATAATATATTATACAAATAAATGTTTTGATACTTACAGAGGTTCAATTTTTTTTACACAAATAACATAGAATTACAGTCAGATAAATTATAATTTCTTAGAAATTATAAAAAGTGTTAATAACTAAACATTTTCGAAATTAGTTACCTTTTAAATTATTTTTCACATTAATTATTCTATTTCCTCATACTTATTTTTTGTTTTCGCTAATATCTAAACAACCAATTTTTATTTTTAGTATATATGTTGTGTCCTGATCAATGAACGTTCGGCCCCAAAACATGTCGATTATTTAATAAATAGCGTTGAGGCCGGTGCGTAATTCGCACTTTTTAATAACGAAACGAACTTTTCGGCTCTTAACGAACCGAGATTAAATAAATAAAGTGGACTGTAATAGGCAGTATTTGTATTATGCGTTTTCGTAATTAACAATAGTCTGCAATTCGCTTTTTGAAATTTATATGCGGTGGCAATTAATTTTTTAATAGCGTGGCTAAGCAACATGGAAGAAAATTCGAACTATACCGAGGAGAATAATAGAACAGCCTGAAGCAAAGTTTAACCTTAAAGCTCGGGATGAAATCTGGAAAGAATCCTTGTTGGTCCAGAGATCCTCTTCTTAATTATAGTTCCTTTAGCTACGGTTCGACAAGACATTCGAGGTCCGATCTCACCTAAGAAACGTCAAACGTTTTTTTGTTGAGTAATTCACACGTGTTTAAAATCACTACGATGTTTCAATAAAGGTATTTTCTAAGCTAATGAAGCGGCTTATAAATAATCTTGCGTATCGTTCAATAAAAAAGATAGAAAAAAGGCGTCAGCGTTTTTCAGATGGAATTCCGTCGTAATTCAAACTGACGATTTAGCGCGTGTTCAGACATAGCGGGAACCGTGCCGATTCAGAATCGCATGAGATCCGTGCGGGTCTCATTTACCTAGGTTTGTATGTGATCGTTCACACACAACCGTGCGGTTAGTCAACCGCTGCGGTGCCCGCAACCCAACCGCTAGAAAATAGACCCGCACGGCGCCCGCACGATCCTATTACTATGGGGCCTTACGAGAGCGTTCAGTCGCGTTGCGGGCACCGCACGGTTCCATGTCACAACAGGAACACGCGTGGATTATATTCTCTTTTCTATGGTTATGGATCGCTTTGACACTGAATTTTTTATTGATGAAGTGGAGAAAAGACCTGTAATATGGTAGAAAAGACCTGTAATAGTGTGAGGATTACTCAAATATGCCAAGAACCAAGCTTGGCAGAAGTTGGTGGAGATATTTGGAAATGGTGGAAAAAAAGAGTATTTTAGAGAAGTAGGTATTTATTCACCAAAAATGAACTGACAGAATGATATTTATGTGTCTTGCCATGGAACACGGCCGTCGTTAACAAAGTAATGAGCGAATATATCTCTGATATTCAAAGATGGAGAACGGCACCAGAACTGTCAAACTGACGTTTATTTTCGCGCGCACAAATCGCTTATTAACCGCGGCTGTGTGAACAGATGACACAAATCGCGTGTTTGGAAACGCGATTCTGAAACTGAACGGTTCCCGCTGTGTCTGAACAAGCGCTTAGATTTGCAATTCCGCCTACCCGTGAGTTAGAAGAAAACTGATATATCTACCTTTGGTGGTAACATTTTGTTACATTGAATTTGCAGGTAGCACTGCAATGCATGTTGCGTAAATCAGGCGTTTCATTATTTATGGCAAAAAAGGGGATGTTGGACTTTATATATGGGAGGAACATAGAAAAAGAAGGATACAAGGCAGACTTCACAACAATGAAGTCCTATCTCCACCATCATCCGTCTTTCTCCCTCCCTCTACGTCGGCCACACCAAGTGATTTTATACAAAGCGGTTAATTTTTATTATTAAAATTTTTAGTTTTGAATATGTACAATTTGAAATTGATGTACCGAAGTTAAGGAATAAAATCATGAAAATTTATCGTCTCAAATAATAACCGAATGTTTGATCGATGGAATAAATCGTATCTAGATATTTCATTCCCAGCAATTTCGCGAGCCACTGCTCACTTCTCAATCATTTCAGTTATAAATTCTGCATTGATTTCGCGTAAAAAGAACATCGTCTCGAAATGGGTCACAGTGACCTGAAAATGTCGTAAAGCCGCATTTGGAATTGAACGCAGACGCTGCGGATGGATATTAGAGCAGAATTATTAACTATTGAAATATAGATATCAAAAATAGATGTCATACTAATAAAATAACATATTTGAAAGGAATCTAAAGATATCCTATATCTTTACATCAATCTAGAAAATAATGGCTTTTGCACGATATTGATAATTGTTATATAGAAACTCTTCTTCTTCTTCTACCCCTTATCCTAATGGGTCGGGTCTCTGCACCGCATAAAAGGTTCCAAATTTTCCTATCTTGGACTTCACTCTTCACGTTAGCCCAATTTAGTTGCAACATCGCTTCGCAGCAATTCTCCAACCGTTTCCTCCAGCTCCTTCTAGGACGACCCCTTGGTCTTCTGCCATCTGGTCCTGCCTGGAATATCCGCTTTGGCAGTCTATCTGCCGGCATCTGCAAGATATGTCCCAGTCACCGTAACTGTGATTCATAACTGAAAACGTCAATAAGGGCTCTACATTGAGAAATTCTCTTATTTGAGTATTTCTGATTCTGTTCCTTCTGGTAACTCCTACTACTCCACGCAGAAATCCTATCTTGGTGGCCTATAAAAAATAGCTATTTCTCTTCCAAAATCATATTTTTAAATCGCTATTAAAAACAAATTACACTTTTACCAATCAACCCCAAAGGATGTGTCACGTGATAATATAAATAGTCGCATCATACTTATATGAGAATTAATGTCAATTTTAGACTAAACATCAAAACAAAGACATATTCAATTATGTAAGTAGCAAAGCAGCAATGCCTACAATTTAAAAGTAAAAATTATATCTATAGGTACTTATATATAAAAGGAAAAATGAGGTGACAATTATTTTTAAAAACTTATTTTCAAGATGTACGTTTCATAGATTCTAGAGAAATTTCCTTGAGTAGTGACAGGTTTTTCGTATTTATGTCAAAAACACCTTTTTTCTTATCATTTTTTTAGTCATTCGTTCCAAGTGATCAAACAACCAAAGCTACCCTTCTTTATAAAATAAAAGTGATATAAACTGTAAATAAATACGGCGAAATATTTTTTCCTGAGTAAAGTTTCTGACAATTTTCGCCCCCCTTTCAACTTAGCGCCTGGAGCAAGGTTCTCCAACACGCACGTGGTAACTCTAAAACTTTCTTCAGGCGTGTTATAATTTATTGAATATTGATTTTTCTCGAAAGTCCTTGTAGGCCAGTGTTCACATCCTGATCGTTATACGTTCCGTTTAAGAAATTTTCGATACATTATTTTTTTGTGAAAATGTGATTTATGTTATTCATGAAAAATTTTGAACTCGGGTGGCTTTAATCAGAAATAATTAATTTTATTATCAAAGAACTATTTTTGATTAATTTTTTTTAATGTTAAAACAAAATTACATGGGCATTTATAATAAAGTAATGTTTCTCTTGGTTTAAGCCAATTCTTGAGAACTTCACATTAATACATTGGTTTACGTTCAGCTACAATTAAAGATACATCAATAAGTTACAGTTAAGGTTTACAGTAATACGTTTAAAATGTAATCTATTGTAGCCACTTTATTTAATCAAAATTTGTAATGGTGTGTTGAAATTTTCAATTTTTTGCGAAGATTATGAAATTAAAAACTGGTTTCGCATGATACCAGTTCTTTTATCAGGGTGAAAAAAAATTAAACCTCAAAATAAATTTTGTTTACAAAATAAAATATTTAAAAACTAATTCTCGTACCCAACTGTGCAATTATAAAAAATACAACAAATAAAAATAGTAAATACAAAAAATATATAGGTACTATGTTCGATATTGAATTGCTTTTATGCAGTCAGATTTATAACCTATTTAAACAAAACATTCGAAGAATGAAAAAGAAAGCCTATATTTGTTAGGATAATTTAGTCTGAGGTATTTTGTCAGCTTATTCAACCGATAAAATAAGAAAAGATGCTTAGACCTGCTTTGCATTTGGAATAACGTATTATGTTTAATTTTCTGATTCACACATACCACAAGAGCGCGCGCACTGGTATTTATATTTCCTTCAGACCACAGATTTTCACGAATTTCCTTTACGTGGGATTTCTTCCACCGAACAATAATACTTCCTGTACCAAGTAACTGAGGGGCCGTATTATTTATTAATCAAACAATATCGTTTTTCCAGGAAAGCAGTTATATTCAACCAACAGGGTTATTTCCTGAATCTGTTCGCTCTTTGGTACACGCACACGGAGAGCAGAGGGTGGGCGAAGTATTGGATATTGGCAGAGTCATTCACGAAGTTTAATATAAATCCTGGTCTAAAAAGAAATCCAATGTCAGGAGACATCGGATAAAATACCGTGTTGCATAAAAAAAGGTCCAAAATAATAAATATGGCATTAAAAAATAATATTAACAAAAAAAAAGTTAAGCACAGACCACCAATATATAAACACAAATTGCAATGTTTCTTGGTACACTATCTAGTCCAATACGTTTAATTGTTCAAAAAAATTACTACTAAGTTTTAAATTTCGAAACAATTATGAAAAGTTCAAACATTATACTCTTAAAAAAGTAACCCATAAAAACCAAGTTTTTGTTATACTCCCTTTCTTTGTAAAATATAACAACAATTAAAGACGAATTAAAACATATAACATAACACTAAACTTACAGTAATGTAATATATTAGGTCCTTACATATGAAATTGACGTTTAGTATGGGAGGAACATAAAGCCGATTTTTTTTATTATAATATATTTATTTAATCAAAGTATGTACCATTGCTATCTATGCACTTTTGCCATCTCATAGGTAGTTCATCGATCCCTTTACTAAAAAAACCATTCGGACGGGAATCAATAAAATCTTTGAAGGCGGTTTGGACTGCCCCATCGGAGTTGAATTTTTTCCTTTGCAAGAAGTTATCCAAATTTCGAAAAAAATGGTAATCTGTTGGGGCAAGGTCCGGAGAGTACGGTGGATGTCTTAGACATTCCAATTGAAGCTCCTCTAATTTGGTAGCCGTCTGTTGTGCAGTGTGTGGTCTAGCGTTATCATGAAGCAGCAGTGGCCTAGAGCGATTAACCAGCCTCGGTTGTTTAGCAGCTAGCTTTTCCATCATGGTTTGCAGTTGCTGACAATAGACATCTGCCGTAATCGTCTGGCCAGATTTAAGAAAGCTGTAGTGAACGACACCAGCACTAGTCCACCAAACGCTCACAAGTAACTTTTTTGGAGTCAATTTTCGCTTGGGGCATGGTTTGGCTGGTTCGGCAGGGTTCAGCCATTGCGATGAGCGCTTCCGATTATCGTACAGGATCCACTTTTCATCACAGGTAATGATTCGATTTAAAATCCCTTCATTATTGTGCCGGTTGAGTAATGCAACGCAGCAGTCAACGCGCGTTTGTTGATTTGCTTCACTCAATTCGTGAGGTACCCACCTTTCAAGCTTTTTCACCTTACCAATTTGCTTCAAGTGGATTAAAACAGTTTTATCACTAACACCGCAGCCTGCAGCTAACTCGGATGTGGTTTGCGATGGATCCGCTTCCACAATAGCCTTCAATTCTTCATTATCAACTTTGGTCTCCGGCCGTCCACGGGGCTTGTTCTGCAGGTCGAAATTTCCAGAACGAAAACGTTGGAACCAAAAACGCACTGTGTTTTCTTTTGCGGCACCGTCGCCATACACATCATTAATCCTTCGAGCCGTTTCTGCAGCACTGGTGCCACGGTGGAACTCGTATTCGTAAATAACGCGATATTTCAAGTTTTTCATTTTGTAAATTGAGTGACGCAAAAAAAAAACAATTGAGGAGAAAACAAATGAATTATAATTTTCAAAACACAAATACATGAGTAAATAGCTGTATAAATTTGGATTTGGAATTCCTAACCAAAGAGAAGATATTTGAGATCAAATTTGCCAGTACGGCAAAACGTCAATTTCATATGTAAGGACCTAATATTTCTAAAATGTCCGATGTTTTGAGCTTTGATAAGACATTCATGCTTTGAAGATTACATTCTAAAAACATCTGTCAGACAATTTAGATTTTCGAAATTCGTAGTGAAGTACCTATTATGTATACCGACGGAGTAATCAAATTTAGAAAATATTCCGAGACGTAATCGGGCCACCGTTGCTAGTAATCAAACTTTGGTAATGCTTCCAATCTGAAAAAAAACATTAAAATTTCTAAAAATCCGAAAAATAGCCTAGTAGAGTGGCATAATCCACAAATTTAACAAAAAAATGTCTAATTTATCTTATATTTTTATTGTTAAATTAGTATTAAGTACCTTTATTTGTAAACAAGGATTTTTTGAAATAAATAAAAAAAAAAAAAAAAAAATTTTAACGAAAATTTGATAGATCTTCTTGATTGTCGCCACGAGTCAGCTTGCAAAGTTTCAGCTCGATTGAATCACGGGAAAAGGGTTGAAAATCGATCTAAAGTTTTTTCGTCAGATAAGCAGACAAGACGACAAATAGACAAGCAGACGCTACGAGTTAAAAGAAAGGGAGTAAAAAGAATAATGTTTTGATAAATAAGACGCGGTTTGTTAAAAAATACGTTGTTACTTGAAAAGACGCAGAATGAAAAAATTAATAAACCAAAAACAACTTCCATTTTCGTTTCGTGGTTTAACATTTAATAAATAAAATAATATGTAATTTTAATTAAAATAATAACATTAAAAATATAGAGGTATCTTTACCAACTGCGAAATTCTTATGATGGAATTGGTGAGCGTTGCATTGTGTAGAGTGATCACGTAAGTCAGCTCATACATGTTGTAAGCCCTGGGCCATCATATAAAAGACTTCCATCCACGTATCTTATATAAAGAGCTTATCTTTGTGAAACTTTTATGATTTATATTAATTAAATTATAATCCCGCATTGGACCAATTCGGTAATTGTGTTCTCAGAACATTCATATAAAATATTGTTAGTAATATATTTTTACATCATAATAATTACTATACTAGTGTAACCCGTTAAAAATGACTGTACTTTTACATGTTGGTTCCTAAGGAATAAGTATTTATTTATTTAATTAATAAAAAATAAAATAAAAACGATACGCGAATCTACGCGCACAGACAAATATACAGACGGACGGACGAACAGACAACGAAATTATTGCAATTGGGATGTTTATGGAGCTAAGAACTACTAAATTATAAAACTTGGATAGGTTATATTTACATATTTTTAATAAGATTAACTTCTCCAGGTTTATTTAAATTCAGAGACCTCCGTGATTAGGCCACGTGGGAAGAATTACCGAACAGTACACACCGAAATCACCGCTATACACCATACAAGAGGACGCATAAACTTAGGAAGGCTCCTTATATAACGCTAAGAGGCAATGTACTTATATATATATATTTTTTTTTTTTAAATATACACTATAATTTTTTGCAAATGAAAAATTCACTTATCAGTATTAATCAGTAGTTTATTTTTTCTTACAAGATAAATTTATTTATAAGTGACAATTTTATATAAATATACATATAGGTATATATAAAATGAAATATAAATTAACGACCATAATAATTAATATAAAAATACACCATTAAAACTTCACTTTATCCGTATAAATATTTCTTATTTTTCAGTAATTCCATTAATATTTCTGTATGTTTTTTTTTTAAATTGCGTAGAAATTCACTGAATATTTTTGGAGATTGGACGCATAAATTGGGGGTATGAAAACAATTTTTTAATGTCTTTGTCTCTCTCGTGTAAGGGTAGAATAGAATGAAGAGAATAAAAATCCGCAAAAATAACTAAAACGAGATTGATGTGCCCCAAAATGAAGCAGCCTCCTAATCCACCCTTATTTACATATTCACACTCAGTCGTTTTCACGTAAATATTCTCTCTTAGCGAATTTTCCACAATTTCAATATTTAATTCACCTTCGAGCCCTTGCGATCTCTAAAAGAAATAATTAATAATTTAGTCACGTGGAGCGAACGAGCGATGAATAATGCAGTATCAAGTGATAATTGCGATCAAGCGATCTTATTTGCAAGCATCTATATTTAGTGATTTGCGTTAATCTGAATATTATCCCCAATATATTTTATCATTTATTATTTTTCATTATTAATTATTAAACAGACTTCCCGGAAATCAGAATATACTCAATTAATAAAATAAAAGCTTAAGCAAACAACTGGCTTACCTCCAAAGGTAGAACAGCAACTGAAAATTTACTTACTGTAATTGCATAATAATGTCTACAAATAAAAATATATACCTATATAAATAAATTAATTAATTAAGGAAAATAAAAAATAATCTTAAACAAAACTTTAACCCTTTTTACATTAAACAATTATTCTACACATATTTACACTTGGACTCATGACTTACTCAACTTTCACTAACATTACACTTGATACTTTGTAGATATATAATTACTACCTTATGAAAATAAATATTACTGACGAATTCAAAAAAATATTATAATTGTGTTCTATAACGCCACTCTGGGACAGGTGTAGCCTAGTAGAGTGGCGTAATCCACAAATTTAACAAAAAAAATGTGTAATTTATCTTATATTTTATTGTTAAACTAGTATTAAGTACCTTTATTTGTAAACAAGGATTTTTTTAAATAAATAAATAAAAAAATTAAAAAAATTAACCGTAGAAAGTGTATTATATTATATCATATTCAAAATTTCACAAAATACTCATACTCGTACTTTAACGTCACTATAGGACCATCTCTGAGGGTCATTTATGACCTGTTGACGGTCCGTATGTTAAAAAAAAAAACAAAAACAAAACTTGAACCATTTTATTTTTATTTATTTTTAATGTTTAATTATTAATTTTACATAATGTATGGCTTCCTGAAAATTCACAAAGACAATTGCCCCATTAGGCCAATCGCATCGTCTTAATTCCCCGAAAAATAATTGTCATAATTGTCTACTTGTCAATCTCCCATACCCACCACAACCGTAGCTATGCCCTCGCTCAAAAAATAATTTGTTTCCCTAAATGAATAATGGATAATTAGAATGCTTCCGACAAAGATACAGTAGTATCAAAACCTGTAGATGTTAAGTTATTCTAAGTTATTACTTAATTAAAATCAATAAATATGTTATTTTTAATTGCATTGATTTGCAACACTTTGAATTTTGTTCTGAATGTTATTTATATATTTTTTAATCATAAAGATATTATTTATAATTTCTTTATCAAAAAAAATGTATTGTGTGATAATGTCATCCCAAAAATTTTTATAAAATGTTTAGATAATGATAATTATTCGCAAAAAGGGCCTTACGTATTATTTTATATTTAATATGTAATATATACTTCTACGTATTTTTCTTGTTTCAAAAATTTCTAATTTATCCGACTATTATCCTGCACTTATTATTTTTATGTAAAATTAGTAAACTATCATTCATATCAAACAGTCATCTCTTAAATTTGTTTTTAAAATCCTTTTTATTTTATTTTAATAATAGCAATGCAGACATGGAATGCGTGTTTCACTATTTTCAAAATGAGCCAAACTCTTGTACTATGCAAATAGGCTCCGCCCACTGGATCGCTAGACAAGAGTTATAACCACTACACCAACAAGCTACGCAATTGAGTATGTATTTTAATTTACATTTCGCTAGGACATTAAAACTACTAATTGAAGGAAAACCGAAATTCAATCTTTCAAGTTCGTCATTATTGACGGGTTGTAGCTAGCTTAAATATGACTTTAATTTCGTGTTATCTTCTCATCTATTTGGAATTATGACATGATTTCATTTCCGGAGAGAAAATTACCGATAAAATTTTATTAAAATACATATACATAAATTTTTTCAGTATCCACTTACCAAAATGTTAGATAATACTTTGATTTTGCAAGTGCTCGATAGTCAATATTGACATGGAGGATAGAAGAAAAATACAAAAATAGCTGTCATACAACTGAAAGTCTTCAAAACGGTTTGTAATCTCTATGGTAAACTCTTCATAGTAATTAATCAATTAATAATATAATTTCGTCGTTTGTCCATCTTGACTTCTCGTAATGTCCATAACTTCTTTATAATATACTTTTTTATTATTTTTTGTTTTTTATAAATGAATAAATAATTATTCTTTAGGAACCGACACATAAAAGTAACGTCATTTTGATGGGTTACAGCTATTAGTCTATTGAATGATAAGCGAAACGTTTTCCTACCAACGTGTCACCTACATTGAGAGTATTGTTCCCCTTCACAACATTTGCCGTACCCTTTCTCACTTGCCAGTAGTGAATTCAACCTGCGCGTAGTTGCGCGCGTTTCGCGTAACGCCGGCCGCACACTGGATGCGTTTTCGTACGAAATTGAGTAGTACGTATACGTACGAATACGCAAGTACATTCCTGACCTTCGAAGTAGTACTGAACATCGCACACTGCACACGATTTAGTAGTGCGTGTACGCACGTATAGATGCGACGTCCGACATGATCCGGATTTGTTCGGAAATTTTTGCGATTTCGTACGATGGATATTGAAAATTTTGTCAATTTGACACATGACCACAAATGTTCGTGGGACCAAAGTGATTCGACTACGTGACCATCAGCGCAGATCATAGCGGAGAATCTCTAAAGAACTGAAAAATACCTGTAACTTAAATAATTTGGTTTAATGAAGGTGAGGTATAATTATGTACTTCGAACAAAAAACTTTTAAATATTTCTCCGATGATATAAGCTCTCGTTGCACTTCGATTCTCCCCAGTATTTGTGAATCAATTCGATAGATAGTCATGAAATTTGTCATTATTTAAGCCTGCCATAATTTTTTTCCAGAAGATTATTCATTTGGCACAAACGTCATTGGAGAAATGCGCAAAGTAAATGATCGTGACAACGCAAGACGCAATCAATGTGCGCGCTCCAATATGTACGAAAATAATCGTACGAATACGTTCGTAATAATTCGTATCCAAGGTGCGGCCGGCCTTAGACTCGTTTTGTATTGTAAGAAAATAATGTTTTTTGTGTTACAAATAATACCTGAGGGAGGGATTATTTTCTCCCGACTATTGTGGTGGTTTTACATAATCGTATTGACATTTATGAGTTCTCAACTGCACCAGTTTGCATTTGAATTGACTATATTATTGTTTGTTCAAGCTGAGACCCTAAATACCAGTGTACTTTTGTGTAATATTGTGCAGTTGTGTGGAACGTGCGATCTGCCTTCCTGCTTTTGTACCTTTGAACACTTTTTGTATAACTTGAGCGAGAGTTCAAAGGTTAGGTGTCAGGAAGCTACTTAAAGGTAAGTCAAATGTTTTTCTCACCTTTCATTCTAGTACTACGCCGAATGTATCGTCGGTATAACTGCACAGTATGTCCTCACTCCGATTTTCTTTAAAATAATATTCCGGTATATTTGAGTGCCCTGATTTCAAATTGATCGGGATGTTGGATATTGAAAATGTTCAAATTTTAATATTTTTTTAAATTTCAACACTTTTGATATAAGAATCATTTTATCTTAGAATATAACGCGAACCGTAGACAAAAGGAAAACGTTATGAAATAAAGAATTGTTTGATTTTTCAAAGAAATATTTTATTAAAAATCATGAATTTAAGGATAAGGCGGCCAAGAAAATAACACGATGAAAAAATAAACATATTCGTGTTCTCAGATGTTCAGGGCCGTTCAGAATCTTCTACGAGTAATTTTCTAGCATATTCTGCCATGTATATCCAACCCCTCTGGGCGACGTTTCGGAACCCATTGCAGGTTCCATCGTCGGGGTCCATGTGTCGTGAACACATGTTAACTGATGTGTTGTTAATACAACACATCAACCTTGATGATGGACCCTGCAATGGAATCTGAAATGTCGGTCAGAAAAGTCGGATATACACTGCAGACTATCCCAGAAAATAACACGGAGAACATTAATAATTCACTAGCAGTTAATTGCTGGCTGCTAGGCCCTACGGGCGGCTGTCTGGGCCGCTGCGCGGCCGATGGTAACCGCTGCGCGGCTATTGATGGCCGCTCCATGGCCTATCTATTTTTTTTTGCTATTTTTTCGCTGCTTGACAATGTGGTCGACTATAGTAGCCGCTTCGTGGCTAGTAGTGACCGCTGCACGGCCATTGGTGTCTACAGTTGGCTGTCGCCGATGGCACATGCCAATGGCGGCTATGGTGGGCGATTCGCAGCCAATGGTGGCCACTACGCGCTGTCTGCTTGCTGCAAGACCAAGCTGTCGGCTATGGTAGTTGCTTCGCGACAAGTGATAGGTACTGTGTGGATAGGTCTGTTAAGTCTTAAAGGTGGCTATCTATATATAATAAATTCATGGTCTGTCGGTCCGCAATATCGTAACTGTTGGAATTACAACTTAAGTTAATCAAAGTGTGACACGCAACCAGCCTGGGGGGCAGGTCACGCACAAGCGTCGTTGTTAATTTTTAGACCCGTGGTTTTTCACGGGGGTACGGCTAGTTTAGATATAATTAAGACGAAATATTTATTCAGTATTATAACCGATTAATAAGTGAGAGCGGAGTTTTACAATTAATTTTTTGAACATGCTTTAAAACTTATTAATAGTTCAAGTTGTTATCAGTTGCCAATAGTAAAATTAAGACTCTTTGCCAACATATTAAAAATCATATTGAATACGTGGTCCAATATTGAAAATTCAAAAACGTGGCGCCTTTTCTTAAAAATCTAATTTTTTCATATTTATCAAAATAAAACATTCACATTTTAAAAAGGATATTCTTGCATTAAATTTAAAGAAAGATCTAGCAAATACAATTTCATCGTAAAAAAATAATGAAAAGTCGCACAAAGTCGGTATACTCATTTAGCATTTTTTATTGTCGCTGTGGATGTATTAAACACGCGCAATAACCATTTATAATTGATTTGAGGACAACTTTAATATAATGAAATATTTGCTCTTAATGTCATCGTTCTTTATGTCCTCAAATTATTAATGTTCTGGAAAATATAAACATTTTTTTTTATCATTTCCCCTCAGAATTCAGAATAGTTGTTCTGTATTCTGAGCATTTCCCAAACACGACATTCTAACCTGAAAGATATGAATATGACAGTTAAATAGCATACATGTATTGTTATGCTACTGTTATGTACTGCACGTGATTCCGTAATGTAAAATCTGCGACTTGATGCATTTCATTCACTGTGATGTAACATTTTTCAAACTAAAAGTAGCTTTTTGAAACGATTCATAGTATAAAGAGAAAATGTAAATATTTCGCCAACATAGTAGCGCGCCGCACTGACTGTTGGGTTGACCAGTACATAACCAAAAAAGAATATGGCGAAATTCAAACAATTTCGAAACACAAATATTTATATTAACAAATTATTAATAAACGTGTATAAATATTAGGTACATTATTTTTATACGTGACCATTTTTATTTTACGTGTATGATATTTCTACACATTTAATATTATCTACATGTATTTTAAAACAATCCATACTTCTCGCTACTTTTTGCGATTTCGCCATTTGTTTTTTTTATGCTGGCAATAGATATATTTGTAATACTATCGTCATTTTAAGGACAATTATAATATAGATGATAGAAAAAAATCATGGTTTTAATAAAGCCAAGCTACGTAATTTTATCTAAAAAAAAAACAACAATCCTTACCTATCATCATTAATATTAATAAAGCTAAACAGCCACATACTTTTATCTAACTTAACTTATCTTACCATACTTATAATCAGTATTTTACTAAAAAGGATAAGCTATATATTTTTTGTCAACCTAACCAAACCCAACTAACATAAACTAACTTGTCTAAGTCAACCAAACCTAACCCAAAAATACATTTTGTTTGTAAATTTAAATTACCGTATTCGCCAATAAATTCAAAGAAACTTTCCAATCTATTAAATGCATTATTTTTTAATACTTTCAACTGAAACAATTTTATTTCATTGGAGAAATTGGGATACTCAATTGTACCGGTATTTACATGTTATTCATAAATATAGCTTCTCAAACATTAAAAAAATTTACGAAAATTTCATACTTTAAAGTGTAATTACACTAACCCTTAATTAATTTGATATCATGTTTGAAATCAGGGCACCCATCTGTACCCGGATACTTAATTAAACGTTGGAAAAATCGGAGCGAGGCAATATTCTGCAGTTCAGCCGTAATGTATTTTATCAAAATTGTTGAGTCGAAAATATTTCAAAATATTTAACACCAGGTAGTTTATATTTTTTCGACATTACTCGACACGCGAAAATAAACCTTTGATAAATGTTAGTATTTTTGTTGTTAGTAAGTATGTGCGTATACTTTGCCTCGTCCGTTGAAGCTTCGAACAGCGACACTCTTTAAAAACTGATTACCAAGATCAGATATCAAGAAAAATTTATATATTTTTGTAAATATAAGAGATTCAAAAACCAAGCCGACTATGATACATTCTCTCTCCTACGCAAACGGCACAAAGATTTATGTCGCGAATCCAAATCAAATTAAACAACATTGAAACTAATATCAACTTAAACACAAAAAACTTCTGGAGCTATGTCAAAACGTGTAATAAATCTCAAGGTGTCCCAAATTGCATGTTCTTAGAAGATAGGAAGGCTAATAATGGCACGGGTATAGCAAACTTATTCTCGAAATATTTTAGCTCAGTTTTTAGTACACCGAATGATAGACATACCCCATAATTAACCACGAAAACCACATAACTAATATATGCAGTATTGAAGTGACAGAGGAAATTGTACTAAAATATCTTTAAAAAATTGACATTCACAAAGGTGCCGGCCCGGACGAAATACCCTCAATCTTTATTAAACGATGTGCACACAATCTAGCCTTACCCCTCTCTTTAATTTACAATCGTTCTCTAACAGAATGCACTGTCCCTCTTATTTGGAAATCTGCATATGTATCTCCTATCTTCAAGAATGATAAAAAAAATTATGTAAAAAACTATAGGCCTATCTCCAAACTTTGTATATTTAACAAAATTTTTGAAAAAATAATCTATGACCAACTGTATCCAGCTCTTAAGCCTACCTTGAATATTAATCAACACGGTTTCATTAGTGGTAAATCTACAACCACAAATCTTTTGACTTTCGTAGAATACCTCCAAGATAACTTAGAAAACAGAATACAAGTGGACACTATTTATACCGACTACAGTAAAGCGTTCGATAGGGTTGATCACTCAACACTGTCAAACAAGCTTTTAAAGATAGGTATTCACGGCAATCTTTATCGTTGGCTTACTTCTTATATCTCCAACCGTAGTCAAATTGTAGTGGTTGCAGGGTTTAAATCTAACACTGTTGTTGTAACATCTGGAGTACCTCAAGGCAGCCTGCTGGGACCATTGCTATTTAACATTTATATCAATGATATAGGTGACTGCTTTTCTAAACTCAAAAACTATCATATATGCAGATGATATGAAAATTTTTTGTCCCATTAACTCACTAGAAGTTTGTTGAAGGCTGCAAGATGACCTACATCGTCTGAACACGTATTGCAATGCCCACAGCCTGGAAATAAATGTTTCTAAATGCTTCGTTGTACGCTTTACAAGAAATAAAAAGGTATTCTCTAATGAATATTCAATTAATAATATAACATTATCTACCAAATCCGAAAGCAAAGACCTTGGGGTGATACTTGACAGTAAATTAAATTTCAACAAACATATCGATTACATAGTCACCAACGCATCATCTATGCTTGGTTTTGTCAAACGCACATGTAAACATTTCAAAAATATCAGTACCCTCAAGACACTTTATTTCTCATGCGTTCGTAGTATTTTAGAATATGCATCTCAGGTGTGGAATCCAGGTTATGCAGTACACGAAAATAGAATTGAAAGCGTCCAAAACAGATTCCTAAGATACCTAGACCTCCGTTCATTTAGATCTCATATAAGCAATGAAGACTCTGCGAAGTTTTTTAACATGCAGACCCTAACTCGTCGAAGAAACATAGCTGACGCGGTGATGCTATTCAAAATAACACACAATCTAGTTGATAGTCCGGAACTTCTTCAACGAATATTTTACCACATCCCAACTCGCAATAACAGACATTCACCTACTTTTCATCTCCCCTTTTGTAAGACCAACTTAAAACAAAACTCCTTTATGTACACATCCACAAATTCACTTAACACAAACTATCACCACATTGACATTTTCAACGCAACAATAAGAAACATAAAACAAACAATATCCACACTACCGCACCCAAACTAATTTGTACATTATATCTTCCCTTCTACTCCCGTCCCACATTCCCCTCCACCCTCTCCACTCGCTATTAATGTATGTTAAAGTAAATTTTTAAATTCAGTGGAAAATTTTTAAGATTGTTTTCAAATAAATAAATAAATAAATAAACACACAAATACACACACTCACACAAACTCACTATTGGACATGTTTTTTCTTATTTTTTTATCGATTGTATATATGTGTTTTCTTGTAATTGGCCCAAAACTCTGTACATCAATTATTGTTTTTTTTCAAGATTGGTTAATTATATGGCTGTAAGAAAACCAATAAATGAAAATAAAATAAAATAAAACTGACCCGCCTGATCGTGCCATGTCCTTTGAAGAAGCTCTACTTATTTTCTGACGATCTTCTTTTAATTCATACGTTATACTTGTCCAAATGATCTTATCGAGCATCGACAAACTGCAAACATAATGCAAAAGCATATATAGATTTACAATATGTGAATAAGCGATAACATTTTCACCCCATTCAGTCTAATGTTTTATCATTATGTCAATTATTGAGTTTAATTTCAAGTAAAATAAGCTCATTAAATTTTATTTTCCCGTTAATGTAAACCTCATTTGATATATTTTATACTGTATTATAATAAAAATTGTAATAAATTATTGTATTAAAATAATAACAATATGATACGACAAAGCATTATTTAAACAAGTTTAAACTTATTTGGGATAATTGTTTAATGCGACCCGTAGGTACTTCAAGAAATAATATTTTTCATCTTAAATATAATCGAAATTCTTTAAAATTGTGTAGCTAATATCTAGGAATATAAAAGCAAAGGCAGCAGTATCAAAGAAAAACATGCTATCATTGAGGATAATTAATTTACAATGTACCTACTGAATTGAAAATTTCATATTAAACATAGCCTATTGATTTAAAGGAAACATGATTTTGGAAAAGATACATACATAAAATCTAGAATTCAGTACATTTAAAATCAGTATTCCCAGGTGACTGCATTTAAAACATATTTTATAATTTTTGGATGTTACTGCCTTTGCTTTTATATTAATACCCTATACACAAAATTATATATTATTAGTCTGTATCAGGCGTATGGAGAATGAATTACAGAGTATATTGCTAATTTTCTTTGAAATATACTAATAAAATGGATATATTTAGAGTCAAAAGAAATTTGTTTTTAAAGAAAATAATCAATCTCTATTGACAGAAATTTGAAACATCTCAAACATCTTTGGCACCCAAAACTCTTCTTATGTTTATTTGTAGTAAGTAGCATGTTTAGTAAGACTCAACTTGCTTAGTGATTTTTTTGTTGATAGCTTATTATCTAAATCTATTCTTAAAGTAAACTAAATACTCTAAATGTAGATAGGTATACAGAATAAGAAATACAGCGTCATTTTATCTTAAAACATATTAGACAGATATTGACATTTAAATGTAGTTATTTCGCAGAACATTTAACTCGATCTCAGTATAAATTGTACGTTACTGGGATGCAAGCAAATTCCATTTGCCTCGCATAAAATGTCTGTCTTTTAAAATGAAGCGAATCTAGCTAACAAATAAAGTGATTTTCTCTTAATGCTTTTGCTATCCGAGTTGCACCGGGAAAACAAGAATAATAGCTTTCTTGCTTTTTCTCGTAAGACGGTCGTGTTACCAATATATTTTGTGTTTGCTCGAGAAGCCTGTTCCTAATAAAAACAAATGAACAAATAAAAGCAAACACAAAACTGTCACATTCGCGATATGTCTGCTGATCGTGCCGGAAAACTGAGCCAACGCTGTGAGAGCACTTTACGCCACATTAGTTCACTGAACAACAAATTAAATTTGAATTGTTGCTGGGAAGCATTTTCACATCATAAATGAAATCGATGTGTTGCGACTAATTTAGAAGTAACAGTCCGAGAATAATTCGATGAATTGAAAAATCTGCGTTAGCGAATCAACTCTCTTATTTAGAACGTACGTCCGTCGTAACTTCCTGGAATTACAACAACAACATTGTTCAGCAACGATCATTCACCAAAAATGTCGTCATTGAAGAGTTGCCACTGTAAATATTTCTTGGTTCTGATTTTATGTAGATGAAATTAGTTTGTATGTTAATCAGAAGTAAGTTTTAGGTTTAAGTAAAAAAAAATAAATAAAAAAAAGATTTTCTATTCAAGAATGTTCTGCTCAAATTCCTGCAATCAATATGTCCCGTTATTTTTTAGGGGTTTTTGCTAGTAAAACATTATTTACCTCCGCATTTGAGTTGTTTTAAATTAACACATTATGATTTGGTTACCATTTCACATAAGTTTAAAGTATTCCTGGTTTTCTGTAAGATTTTTTCTTTACATATTTCAATATATTTTCAATAATATAACTTGCTTGTAAATATCATCCACGTTTGTTATTGGAAACAATTTGATTCCACTCACTTTGCTAAGATCAGTTTTGTATTCTTTCGTAATCCGCTCATTATTTAATGTATCATAAATGGATTCGCCACATGATCCCGTTTTTATTCCTCTTCTATGTACCAGTATTGGTACCAGATTTTCATAACGTTGACTCAGTTTTCATTTCTTTCAACCCTTTCAGACTACATATGAAATTAAAATAGACATAATTATATTTATATACAGAGTATTCCAGATACGATCCACAATACTTCAGTCGGTTAAACAATTTAAGATATGGAAAATGGAAAATAAGAGTGGAAAATATTGTAACACTAGAAAAATATTGATTATAATGGAGATAAGTGACTTTTCTAATGAAATTGAAACAGAATTTTCCTAAAAGGTAGCAAATTAACCTATAAAAAAATTAAGATTATAAGATGATTTTGGATGATTTTTCATTTAAGATGATTTTCATATTTTCGCTATTTTCTACCACTTATTGGTTCTCCGAAACCTAATTACAAAGTTCGTTAGTGAACTAAATTTTCATAGAATATGTAAACCTAAATGACTAAATGCAAAATGCTCACATTTTTACATCATCTCTAGAAAATTCATTATAATATTGATTTTTATATCAATATACATTCTTTTTTTAAATTAAGCTCGTGCTTTGAAAATAGGACTAACTTGGTGATCCGGAACCATGCCCGAATAATTAACTAAAATAATCACAAAATAATAATAATATAATAATAATAATATATTAATATAATAATATAATTTCGTTTTATGTCTTATCTGTCCATAACTTCCTGTAACGTCTGTAAAAAAAATCTTTGTTAATTTATTTGTTGGAGAGGTGAAAGCTGAAGAAGAAGAAAATTATTTATTTTATTTTTTTTACCCCAGACTCTCACCTCGATACGTTTTCTATACAAATCTGCACCATTTTACAGGTCTTACCCAAATTTTACATACTTATTTAGGAACCAATATGTATAAGTACCTACCTCATTTTTGACAGGATTAGATAAAATAAAATTATAATTATAATAACAAAAAAAAACCTTGTGCTTCGCAGTCATTTAAAACATATTTTAATTTTAAGATGCAATAAGAATTTTTGTTTCCAATGTTTGTTTTAACGACGACGTATAAATATAATCGTATTGAGCTATCCATGCAGAGCGAAACGCAGCCAATGAGAGCGATACCGTGATCATGTTATATTACTTACGAATGTGTACGCAGACGAACGGGTGCATTTTGAGCTTTTTTTTGTTTTATGAAAATGGAACTCGATTCTACAAATACCAAGCAAATAAAGCTAACTACACTACCAATTTGTGATTTAGCTCGAAACGAAATAACTTTGCGCAGTGTCGCCGATAAGAGCGTGTTCCTAAAACAACACGAAAAATAGTATTCGCAGGAAAACGACTTTATAAATTCAAACAGTGTACAATGTATTTTTAAAATACTATTTCTCTAAGTTCATAATTTAAATTATACATTTTCTGTTATAATAATTTCCTGCCTGTCTGTCCGTCCGTCCGTTGTAACTTCATGTAACATCCGTAACTTTTTATAGTAAATTTTTTTTTTGCTTTTCTTTTCTATTTTTTTTGCTTATTTTTTTCTTTTTTTATATTAATAAATAAATACTTTTTCCTGAGGACCCGACATGTAAAGTACCGTTATTTCTAACGGATGACAGCTAGTATAAAAGACATAAATGACATAAAAAAATTCCAACATGTACCTACTGTCGAATGTTAGTCAAAAATAATTTAATATAATTTTTGTCCAAAGTAGAGACAATGTTTAAAAATGTTGCAATTCAGTTCTAGGATTCCCATGCTGTGTCATGTAACATCACAGTGTACAAATTTGTACAGAAATAAACTTAACCCCTTCTTTAGACGATAGGATTAAGTATTGTGACCCAATCCCACCCCAATGGAAGAATGTGCCCCCTCGAGTATATTTAATACACATCTGTACCGTTATTAAAGAATCTATTCTTGTTTCTTTTTTACGATAAAAGTTGTTTTTTAAAAATAAAATAAAATTGTTCCAAATACGAATTTCCGAAGGGAAATACGTATTTTTTTAAAAGAATACCACTTATAAACTAAGACATTATCTTTGAATTTTTCATAATTCTTTCAAAATTTACGAGCTTCATTGATTTTGAAGTCAGTTATTAATTACTCCTGATGATGAAAGGGACTGCCCTTCTCGAAACTATTGCAGCGATAAATAACTCAAATATTTTGTGTGTAATATAAAGTTAAAATATACTTATATAAATTTTTAATTATATGTTGAATTAAAATGTTGCCCCATGAAGCAACTGCCGAATCTTTCAATTATATATAATCATTTCGTTCAATCGATACTTGAAATATTTACTCGAAACATAATTTGTGCACTATTTTTAGTTGCAATTTTATCAGAACAAAGCGTTGTAAAATTAGCAGCCAAATATTTTTTCGTGGATTTGATTTTTCTGTATGTCTTTCTAATTGATCAATTAATTTTGTTTTAAATTTCACAAAACTTTAAAAATTGCAACTTCACAATAAGAATGTGTTCTTGAATATAATATATGTATGTTGTATCAAATGTGTCAAAAATTAAAAATGAATAATTCGGTTAATTCTGGCATCCCCTAGCGGCAGTTACACAAAGTAATTTGTGCCATCGTACCAGAAAAAGTGAATTGCCCATAAAATTTATAATATATATTAATCGTTTAATAAATTAGATTTACAGACAAGGTCGATACATTCACGGAAATGTACAAGGCCGCTGTAGCGTAATTGGATAACGCGCCTGCCTCGGATAGGAGGAGATCCATGGTTTGAATCCCGGCATTTTTTCGTGGATTTGATTTTGCTGAATGTCTTTCTAATTTATTTTATTTTATTTTTTTATTTATTTTATTAGGTTCTTTTCAGATACAATGTAACATATTTAATATAATAGTATGTATGTATAATTTTATTGTTGATATTTGTGTTCTTAGTCCTTCTCACTAGGGGTTTTTGTGCTGAGGCATTAAAACAAAATTAAAACTAAGGCAAAACAAAATTTATTAATTAATTTGGTTTTAGCCTAATTCAGAAGATATAACTCGTTTTTAATGTAATGTAAAATATGAAATAAATTAAAATACTAAAATGTATTAATTATTAACCCAGATTTCTATTCCACCTGCGTTTATATTATTTTCCACATGTTAAAAAAGACAACATTTATGAGGTCGGTAAAAAAAAAGGTCATAAATGTATTACTGAGGTGTGTTTTTTTCATAATTACACCCCGAAAACTTTACCGAATTATTCCGCTCTCGCGCGAAACGCTGTGAAAATATTTTATGTCGGAAGAGAGTCGAGCATTTTTAAATGATGTAAGCCGCGCCGCTAACAAACGGCCGAGAAACCGTATTCAAAGGTTGTTTATGTGAAAACAATGAAACACAGAAGAAAATAGTAAAACATGATACCTTGCAATAAGTTTATTTGAACTGCTGTATTCTGTATTGCGTATCGAGAATATTGAAAAGTTTTTGAAATTAAAATCGAGAAATTGAGATAACGCCGTAAAAAAATACGAAGTTTTCTTAAAAAAGCCAATTAACGTTTAAACGGCTTCTTCATATAATATTCTAGTTTTTCTTCGAGTGCTTTATGGGGGCGACCGTCGATTATTTCTACTTTGGTTCAGATGCCTGGCCAAACCATTGTTGAAGTTTTTTTTTACCAAGCAAATATGAAAGCATAATAAAATAATATTTTTAGTATGCTTTCATAAATACTCACTTATGGATACGTAACAATAAATGTATTCAATATTATAAAATGGTTGGTAAAATATTCTGAGACGTTTTTTTTCTATGTACTAGAAAACTTTTAAGCAAATGAAAGTTGGAGAAAATATAAAAAATAAAGAAAATATAAAACACATAGTTTTAAAAAATATAAGGAATAGTTATTTATTCAGAAAATGCAAACATTTTTATGACACAAATGGTCTCGATAAACTTTGTACTTAAATATTTTTTAAAAATACCTAAAACACACACATATATATATATATATGTAACAAAAGTAGATTCTGGAATATCTCGCGTTTTCTGTAGATCGACCTAGACCGACGCTTCGACACGGTATTACGTGCCATTGTCAATGCTAAAAAGGCCTCAAATATTACGGACTAGCCGTACTTGGCACGTGATACCGTGTCGAAACGTTGGCCTAGGTCTTCTCAGGGAGACCATCTACAGAAAACACGAGATATTCCAGAATCTACTTTTGTTATATAAATATATATATATATATATATATATATATATATAAGCGATAAAGACACTCGCCTAGTGATCTGATGGTCGATGCTTCGAGCCCCACTCCAGGACGCTGGCTAGTCCTATTTTCATAACGCAAGCCTTTAGCTTATTGTAGTAGAATATACAGAATATTGATGCGACACACATTCTATTTAAAAAAAAAAAAAAATGTACAAGAATTTTTTTCATATTTCTGAAGCAATGCTCCTTTCTTCAGGACAAGAAATGTACTTATTTTTTAGTATAGACAGATAGATGTACAGCAAAAATATATTTTTATATATTTTGGTTGTATATTTCTATATTGCTTGGATGATTTTGAAATCTCATTTATTTAAATGAATGTTTTCTTACTGCCTATTCCAACAATTTAACAATTTTAATTTATTTTTAATTGTAACAATTTTAATATTTTTACATTTTATTCTCATACTTTTTTATCAGAACCTTGCTTTTCGATGACATTTACGTTAAACTAACACAATGTGATATTTTATTGACATTGTTAGTAATTAAATAAATTATCAGTTGCCTTGAAAGTGTTCTAAAATTATCCTAAGTTAATATCATTTTCAAACCGGAAAAAGTAAAGGAATACTCTTAATTGGTAAATTATACGAAATTCAAATATACACAAAATATTGTGGTTATAATATTTAATAACAAATACTTCTCAAATACGTCAGTACATCAATTTGCATAATGAATTATTTATTTCCTGTGCCATTTCTAAGTACCCTGAGTAGCTTTTCATATTTAAAATAAGCCTACATAAAGTATTTGTTTATTTTTGTGCTGGTAATAATATCAAATATTATCTTTTCTTCATTTAAGTAAACAATTCTGTGAAAAAAATATTCGTGGAAAAATAATTATGAATAAAACAGAAAAGCAAATATTTTAAATTTCGAAATTATTAAATGGAATTTTATCAAAACGTTTTTCAGTTATTCTGGATACAAGTGTATTTTTAATCCTTCATATTAAGTGCATCGCCGGTCTTGATTTCTTGTAGAAAAATTATGGATGTGAAAATTAACACACTTCCCGTCATTCATTCGAGATGAAATTTTGCACATCGACTCGATGTCAATGACAACGCATTCTTACATACATTTGGGATCACACATCATACACGCGCACAAAAGAAATATATCTCAGATGTTCGGGCGAGTACCTACCTACTTTCTGGCACTTTTCTAAAATTATAGAATTCATCTCTCAATTCAAATTTGCTGCAAAACAAAAACTGGTTGTTGTTTTTTAAGAACTTCCAACGTATTAAAATGCCAGTGATAATTAATACAATAATACAAATACTTAAAAAACGATTTTCCTGATTTTCTTTAATTTAATTGAGTAAAAATTTAATAGAAATGAATATCTTAGTCGAGAAAACAAAAGTACCATAAAATAGAATCCGAAACCTCATACGCAAAAGATTGACTATAAAAACTTCTTTTTTAAGGGTAAATTTTTTATATATTTTTTTCTATCAAAATTGTTAAATTTTATACAAGCTATTGTCACTTTGTGTAGGTACTGCGGTCCGGAAAACTTATCTACAATTCGCACTTTCTCAAATTCTTGAACAATTATTTTCCACTTCATTAATTAAAACAACTCAATGGCTAAGGAATTTAAAATTGAATAATAAAATTTTGAAATACACAAATAATGTTTGAAAAAACTATATTATATTAGTGAAAAAACTGCAATATGTCTTCAAAATATAAATTTATCCTGACCTTGCAAATATGAAGTAATTACAGAGATTGTAGAGAAATTATAGAGAGTATCAATCATATTGGTGACAAATCAAAGTTGAATATATTTTTTTTAAATCAACCTCTCGTTTCAACTACTGATTAAATGAGTGAAAATAATTTAAAACTCGAGTATCTCATTTTTTTAAATTGCCAGGCATATGTACCTACTCTCAAAATTATATTTCGCTCATGATAAAAAAATACTGCGCGTACCAAACTTTTGTCAAAATCAAGTTTTTTTTATGTATTTGTCTTTTTTTAAATGTAATACCTATGGAAAAAGTTTGTATCTTTAAAACAATTATTTGTCTCTTATTGTATTGAAGTAATTCCACGTATTCTATTTATTGTAAAGAATCTAGGTATTATGGAGTTTTTTGCCTTTCCGTAAAATCTGTGTGGCTTACGAGGTATTGCTATATTATGAGCGATTTGTATAATTTATATTTACTTTCAAATTAATAATTACAACAGCGTTTTTAAGTGTGTTCAATTTTTTCGAAAACATACGTAAATTAAAGTGAAGCGTGGTTCATCAACACCATACAACTTTCAAAAAATTAGTAAAAAATAAAAATAAAAAAAAAAAAAAAATTAGTAAAAGCTCAATCATGGGCGGAATCGTGAAAGTTGCATTATGTAAAAGAATCATTTAAGCCAGCCATACGATAGGTCGTAAGCTAAGTAGATGCTAAAAGACTTTCATATATTCTTTTCTACATAAATAGCTTCGTAACTGGCTGTAGCATGGTGGATAGAGTAAAGGAAGGATCGCTGAGATGGTTTGGTCATGTGGAACGTATGAGCGAAAAAAGAATAGTTTATAAAATGTATGAGGCGAGTGTTGAAGGCACCAGGAATAAAGGGTGTCCGCGAAAAACCTTATACGATCAGATACAACAAATATTAGAGGATAGTCCTGTTAAAAGCCTCAACAACCGTAGAACATGCATGAGAGGATGTATGAATGTAAACGAAGCAAAAATGGTGTGCCAAGGTAGAATAATATGGCGTTCTGTCCTCTCTACTTACCCTTATAGGGAAACTGCGTGATCGTTATTTTATTAGACTTTTTTAGACGCCCATTATATCTTATATAACTCTGAAATTTAAAAAACTAGAATACTTTATATAAACCGTTTCATTGATTTGACGATGGCTGGTTTCGATTATCTGTATGTATCTCCGACAGGACGCATACTAACTGAATGCACAATTAAAATCTTTTCTCAAATTTTTTGTAGTCGGAACAGAAATCTCTAAATTATACTTCTATTGGGTGTCTTGCAAGTGCTGGAGCATTTTCCCCAATAATAAATAGAAAATAGCCCAGGTGACGAAACGTATAAAATATGCATTTATTTTTCTGTTTTTCCACCAAGCTCCTCAACTTTCTGCCTGGCTCAGAATAACGAGAAAATGTAGGCCATGAATTCTGCGCTTGGCTGGTCGAGTTAAATGGCCGAACTAATAATTTATAGCGTCAAAATCGTGTCCCAGGGGCTTTAAGCTTCATAAAATTTTCGTAAAAGGCATTTTACCCTGTTGATGCTTACAATTATTCGTGATTGATGGAAATGATTGTAAAGAATTCAAATAAAGAGTGTGAAATTTGAATTTACGTTTGTAAAATTTCTGAAGTTACGTACATATAATATGTAATGTGTAGAAATTTATTTGAACTTTGTTTTATTGTAAAATAAATATTTCGGATATATTTAGTGATATAAAAAGTTAACAATTACAACACAAAATGAAATTGAGTTATTTATAAATAAAAACAAATTATACGAAATATAAATTACTGCTTATGTATATATTGCATGGGTTCCTTGGAGCGAGTATTGCACCCATATTGGCCCTACACTGTCGCCATCCAGTTTGGCATTGTTTAATGCTAAAGTAGCTGACGAGGAAAAAGCTCTCGTGCGACGCGGCGAGGAAACTGCACTAACCACTTCACTGTCTCTGGGGTGCGTTATGAAAACAATTTAATAAAGAAAATAGTAATTCATAAAAATAAAATCACAAAAAAATAACAAAATATAACCAAAAGCTAATATATACAAGAAAAAGAAAAAACAAAGCACAAACATAAGTAAAGCAAAATAAAACAGAATATAAAAGATATAACGAAATAAATACATATCATGAAAATCTAAAAATGTAATTAAAAAAATAAAAATATGTATATACCTATACAAAAATAAAAATAATGCACGGTTGCACCGTGGAGACAGCTTTAAGAAAATGCAAACGCTCCCAATTGGAAAAAAAGAAAATAAAAGAACACCACAAACACACAAAGAGCTTCCCAGTCCGGAAAATCATTGCCAGCAGGAATCAAATCTCGAAACAAAAAAAAGCAAAATAAGGTCAGGGAAACAAACATCAAAATAAAAACCAAGTTAAATCAGGGACAGAAATATATATATATTTTTTAAAATAGATAAATAAAAATAAAAATCAGATAAACTAGAGAGCCGAGAGAAAGGTGAAATGAGCACAGCAGCCACCCTCCAAGGGGAGGCCCCCTGAGAATTTTCCAATATGAGACCCGCGCTCGAATGAAAGCTCTAAATGGGACAGATTGTTCACCCCACGAATCAGGTCGGATTTTGAGAATGAGCGTTTGGTACAATTTCGAAAGACTTTTAATTATGTTTATTAAAAATTAATTTTTGAACTGGTTGGTCCTGAGTGATGAAGTATATATTCAGGTTACCGTCGCTGGATTTTACCTCGTTGTTTAAAGATAATTTTGCAAGGAGAGAAAATCAACATTGGTATTGAAAAATTGAGTGTTAATTGGGCTGGAACATATCATTGGTAGAACATTATAAATAATAATAAATAAATAAATAGATAAATAAATAATAAATAAATATAAATAAATAACATATTTAAAAATGTACATTAAAGCGATTTACCGTGCTTTGTACTAGTGTTAGTTTTTTGTTGTAAGGCTGATAGTAATATCAGTGGGTACTTAAGTGGATTACAAATGTATATTTTTCTTATTGTGCCATCTATTAGATATCGGTGATTACGACCCTATTCACTCCCGCACGGAACAACTTAGTCGAGTTACGCTTGTACCAGTCTCTCAAGTTATGCAGCCATGAGATGGGCAACTTCCTACGATTTATTTACCACTTATTTTTCCCTGAATGATGAGTTGATTCATTTATTTATTTATTTATCTTTAGGAAAGTTGACAACAAGTATCAAAATTAACATACATTAATTTATTTGTATTTATTTGATTTATGGTACAAATACATTTCTTATATATGACATATCAGATTAAACATTTTTTTTAAATACTTGGTAGTCTTGTAGACCTCATCAGTGAAGAGAAGCTCTTGAGTCTGTTGAGGGAGCCACAGTTCTTATTCATTGTTAGAATATATAGATACATAGTGTATACAAGTTATTTATTAATACAGTAAAAAAGGTTAATTGATAATGAAAGTAAAGGAGTTAATATAATACTTAAATAAACATATAATACTACAAATTTTTGTATTTTTTTTGTATCTACTTAAATTTTTATCTTAATTTATATGTATATTTTCTTTTCTTTTAGATTAATGTATTCTTATGATTGTATATATTACTAAATTTTATTCTGCTTTCATTTTTACATTTATACTTCTTTACTATTATTATTTGTTACTATTACATAAATATGAAATGAGAATAACTGCCACAGAACAGGTTTTATCTGGTGTGAAGTTATCAGTAACTTATATTAACAAATGTAAAATAAACAAACAAATAAATAAATGAAAAAATCGTAAGCTATGCTAATTATGAATTTTTCACTGACGGCTGGAAAGAATTTGAGCGACGCATAACAATATAAATTAATTTTTGGTTACAAATTATGCTGACTAGGTATGAAGAGAGTGGAGTGGGATGAAGAATTAGCATAAAGGAATGAAGGATGGGAGTACATTGGAACATAAGTTCAGTGAACTAGTTTGGGTGCGGTTTTGAAATTAATTTTTGTTTTATGTCCCGAAAAGTCGAGTTAGAAATATCAATGTGATTTTATTTAAAGTAAAATGAATTTGTGGATCTATAAATGAAGGAGTTTTTTTATAGTTGGTCTTGCAATGAGGGAGATGAAAAGTAGATGACTGTCTGCTCTTGGTATTTGAAATATGAAATGATAGTCGTCGAAGAATATCAGGACTATCAACTAGGTTGTGTGCAGTTGTAAGTAACAATACACTCCGCTACATTGCTATGTTTTTTGTTAACCTTGTTTAGACTGTATTTCAATCATTCATAATACGTCCAATATATTCAAGCTTTTTTAATTTGAACGTCCTCCGCACTTTTCGGTATTTTTTCATAGCGGGAGGACTTTAACATCCGTCAATGTATCCTCTCGGGATATTATTTATTTATTTATTTATGGGAAACTAACAGTACATGTAAAGAAATTATACATGATTAATGAACAGTATAGAGACCATCTTACAAGTTTCCACAGAATCAACATGTTGTGTATTAACATAAAGCAACAATAACTTATAATATAATAAAAATATAATAAAAAATATACTAAAAAAATATAATAAAAAACAAAAAAAGTGAAAGTTTTGAGTTTTGGACAAACTATGAGGTTCAAAGAATTATGATCAGTATGCGTCGATAGAGCCACATCTTAAAAGCCTTAACTTAGCAGATAAGTTCTTGTTTCAATATCCATACCGCCATCCCATATAATAGAGTGACGAAAATAAAACATCGAACCATGCGCATTGTATGTTACAGGCTTAGGTCACGACTATAAAATAATGGTCTCATACTGAGAAACGCACTTCTTGCCATCTCTTTTCGAGCTTTAACTTCTTTAGATGGATCCCGATTCTCATTCACCTTTACGGCTGAGTACTTTAATTGCGTGATTCATTGTTAATGGTTTATATTCGTCGTTGGAAGTGATCTTTTTGATACTATTATAAGTATATATGTAGGTACATATATTATAGCAAGACCGCATTCAAAAGAATGTGCGCAAAAAATATGTGTGTTGTTACGATGCAAAAAATGAACACAAAAGAAGTTTTTCTAGTAAGTAACTTTTTTAAACTAAAAACTAAAAAATATATGATTATTTGGAATATCATTGAGGCTTGTAATAAGGGCTTGCCAGGCAACTTTCCCCTGCTTTCTTCTTATCGGATAAAGCTGGAGAATGGTCTTTTGATTGTAGTCGACCTACATATCAAGCATAAAAAGTGAAAAAAGCATTAATATAATAAAATATCTTCTTCGAAAAGATGATCAGCGAATTCCGAATAATTATTTACAAAAATTGTTCCGAATTCGCTCATCGTCTTTTGAAAATGGATAATTATTTTGATATTAATAACTGTTTACAAAACTTTGCAGACAAATTATGCACACACAGTGGGATAAATTAGACATTTTGGAAATAATAAAAAATGTTAATTAATATTAGTTGACTAAGGCCTAGAACGCACTAGCGGTTGGCCGCGGTGCGGCCTCCCGTTGCGGTAAGTCGCAGTATATACGGTTAGCTGCAACGGCACGACGTGTTCCGGCTAACCGTATCGTCACGGTTCTATTGCGGTGCGCCGCAATCGTCAGTGCTTCTAAAAATATCGGACATGTTGAACGTCGAAAAAACTTCTGCAGTTATTTATTTATATTATCGTGGAAAGCGTCGTCCTAAAAATAAACATAGATTTTGGATACACTCTTTATTGGAGACACGACATAACAACAGAGAGTTTAATATTTTTATTTCAGAACCAAAGAAATTTGAAGATAAGTTCTTTAGATACACAGCCCACGGATCTACAACCCCCGGTGTTCCTTTGCCTTCTCAAGAGTCTTGACGTTGTCGCTCCATCTTAATTTTGACCTTCCTAAGTTCTTTTGCCCTATCGGTCTTAAATTCAGCAAGGACTTGGTGTTCGCTGTTCGGCCATTATCTTCACATGACCCAGCAACCGATGTCTTCCCAGTTTTATAAATTTTGTGATGCTTAACTCCTTAAACAGTGTATTTGCTCATTATTTTAAATTCTGCCCAAAGTCCATTTCAAAAACCGGACCAAAGATACGTCTCAAAAATTTCCTTTCAAAAACGTCCAGTGCTCGCTCATTCCTCATAGTCAGTATCCACGTCTCAGCTGCACATATGAGTACTGGTCTTATTGGCGACTGCTATCCAAAAACACTAATATTTTAGTGTTTCTGGACAGCAGTCTGGATTTTATGTGCTTTTGCAGGCTGAAACAATAGCGATTTGCGCTCACTGTGCGCTCCAAGCAAACATTTACAAAAAATATTGATCAAACGGTATATAAAACTTTTACATAACCAAATTCATGGAAAAATCCCTATCTTGTTTTCCAATTTGTTTCGAAGTATCTAAAATTGAGTACCTTGAAATTTTCAGCCAATTTTTTTTGTCCTGAGTTTTCGTATTCAGTGCTAGTGAAATTTTCAACGTTCTTATTTTTCTCGTGCACGGAGGCGTGGAAATAAAATGCTTCGCCTATTTGATAAATAGACGTATTTTGTTTTTACAGGTGTACGCTTTAGAATTTTCGGTGGCAACATGAATTATAACAGAGAACGAGTATATTTTATTTATTTCATTTAATTCTCAGCATACTTTGTTGACATACTCAACCTTTAAACATATCTTATGTTTGTATGAGCTATGACTTCACAAACATATGTCATCTTAAATTTAAGTGCATAACTTTTTCAAGATTTTTATGTTCAAATTTTTATATATACTACTTTACAAAAAAACGTATCTTTACCACATCTACAAACATTATTTTATCCAGAAAAACCATTCTCTAAATTGAATTAGACAGCACTCAAGAAGTCAAAAGTATGTATACATACCATTGTTGAAAACACGGCTAATCTGCATTGTACAGAATAATTGGAATATATAACAATATGCTAATAATCTTGCTAGAAATTTTTATGCATTAATTAATTAACATTAAATTTTCATAATTTGAATAAAAAAATTTAGGTCGGTAACAGAAATCTTGTGTGACCCAAAAAATCCTATAAAACTTAAATGAAAGTTATAGGTACCAGACTATTGTTAGACCTGCGTTTATGTACAACTCCGCATCCTGGACTGTGTACAACTCTAACTTTAGGTAACTCGAAACAGCAGAAATGCGAGAGCTTAGTAACACTAAAAGCTTAGAGTAACACTAAAAATATAGGATTAAAATTTCATGCATTCGTGGTAGCCTGGGTGTCACTGATATAAACAGTAAGCTGGAAGAACTACAACTCAATCACTCTGCTTTTTAAGCATTTAAAAAATTTCACAAAAAATTAATTATTAAAAGAGTCATAGGTACTTGTAGTTTCCTTCAACTCCGATCGTGTTATTTCTAGTGAAGATATTACCCAAGGCGAATTTCCGTCATGCATTTATTGCAATGTGGATCATTGCAAATCAAAACCGGGAGAACATTGAGTTGAATTTAAATACTTTATATATGTAAATATCCTTTAAACTACTGTACATTTGGGAACATTAATGAAATTGCCACCCAATATGCCTATGATAATGGTTTTCAACACGGATTATATATATAATATAAGAATGATTTACATATACAATAATATGCTTATTTCATGAAAGTAAATATTAAATATTTCACTCCGAAGTTTCTTGAACCAAACAGCGAGACGTACATTACTTTCAAAATACATATTACCAAAAGGCGAAATTCAGAGAGTCTTTTAAATTTATCATCCACCCATGTGTGGGGCATAAAATTAAAATATGGAACTGAAAAAGGGAAATAGAAACACAATTTTCTTTCCAAATCAGCAAAATAAACTCAGATTTATGAACATAAAATGAAACATATTTTACAAATTACACTCCCCATTATTCCATATTTTTGATGTTGAAATTAATATATTATCTAATAATATTATGAATTCATTCGTATTAGCGACAAAATGAGGCGTAATATTATTCAGTGCCTACTTAATTCAAAAGGCTTATTTGTTTAACAATTTCAGATACACAAAAAGAAGTCAAAATAATTTTATATAATTATGTTGTTAAGTTATGTACACAAATTAAATTAAACAAATATTCAAGCCCCAAACAAAATAGAGGAAAAATCATTTTAATGTATATAAATATGCTTATAATATAATTATAAATATGATATTAAATGTGTTATTTTTTGGCTGAGATATTAAAAAAGGCATCACACGTGGAAATAAAAACACTCTTGTTAGTATTTTTATTTTCATATCTGTGATAATGATAATATTCATATCTGTGATGTGATAAATGATAATCTAAAAATTTACCTTAAAACTTTATTTTTTTTGAATGTGGCTGGTTTTTGGAAATGAAATATCTAATTTTACCGGTTATATGATTTCTTAGATGAAATCTGGGTTCATTCTTTAATTCAAAGAAAGAAAACAGAATATTGAAGAAAGTGAAATCGAATTATTATAAAGAAGTAAGGGATTCGGCTAGGTGAAAAAGTAAACCTTCTGAAATGACGATACTTAGGTTAGCGTGGTTAAAGACTTTGAAATACTTGTGAATTTAAGAATCTCTCTGAACGTTAATTTACATCAATTCTTGAGTTCAATATCGTATATCAAAAGAATTTGATTTGGTTAATTGCTTTTGATTGATTTTTTACATATTCAATTTTTTATGTTATACTGATTTGAACGTTGTGAGTTTATCAAGATTTATATTTATTTATAGATGTCTCACAGTCACGAAATTATATTGTTTAATGGGAACGTAGGTGTGGAAGTCTTTGAGTGTTCATAAGGCTAACGACCTGTCATACGGCTGGTTTAAATGATCACTTTACATATAACGTTCACCATTTCCACCCGTGATAGAATACCACATATATCAATTTTTTGGAAGTTATATTATATATTCAAGTTTTACAACTCGTTTCAAATGTGTGTTGTAATTAACATAAGCGCCACCTGCGGCGTCCAAAACTTTCCAAAAAATTCCCTTAATCAAATACAAATGTCACTATTTAGGTATCTTTATTTATTGGAATTTTTAAAGCAATATCCTTTGTATGTGTAATGAAGTTCAAAAATTCATTAGTTGAAAAATTTATATAAACTGAAAATATTCTGAATTGTGAATTTAAATTCGTAAATCTTTAAAATCCACCATTTATTTTGTTAAAACTAAGAACTCGAAGAGAAATACGAAATACGGTTATGTGAAAAAAATCTGAATTGTATTTAGTTCGACATGCTTTGCTTTCATCTATTTTCGTTTTTCCCGCAAATCTGTTTATTATGATTTTTAAAGGCGAGGGGGATATTCTAATTAATTTGTAAGAATGAAAATGAAATGTATGGTTTTGTCTGTAGATTAAATTTTACAAATAATATAACGTTGCCCACAGCCACAGTTCTGTATCTAAAATAAATTTTGTCATTTTCTTTCAAAACTTTCTTTGTTGGCAACTTCTAGAATATGACCCCAATAATAATATGTGATAGAAGTCATCTGGTGACCTAATGTCACTTTCGAGTACGAACCAGACGTAATAAATTATTGAAACCAGAGGTGTCTTTTATATTTGCATCTTGCTATTTGATAAATAATTAGAAATAATCGTATTAGGATAAATAATGTAACTGAAGGTTTAGATCTAGCCCTCTAGTTTAGAGATATCCCTCTTCAGATCTAGCTAGTAAATCAATTATGACCAAAATGAAGTATTTTAATTCAGCAACTGTTTGATCTTTATGAGCAGGACCAGATTTCATTAAACACATGCACCTTCTCCCATACCTCCCCATAGTGCACGCTCTACCAAAATCTTGTACCTATGATTTTGATATATATTGCTTGATTTTGGAACTGTTTTGTGTTGGTTTTATTATATTAAACAGTTTTCTAGACTGCACAACGATTTATTCAGATCCTCTAGATTTTATGTCTATCAGCTGTTCTACAGTACACAGAAGTGCATAGCCATATGCATCTTGCATCTGTTTATCTATTTCACACTCCCGGTAAGCCATAGGTAAACAGATTATCAACAGGAACATTGTGAGGGCGTGCTTCCTTTCCATGCCCATTGAACTCTCCATAAACCTGTACCAAATCCATTTCCCATAACTTCCCATTCTTCAATTTGTGTTTAAACAACAACATTAACCGAAGCAAACATTATTTTTTTTTAATATTTTAACATTTCATGAATTTGTTTATCAAAGTTTAAATTTTATTTAGTTTTCTCAAGTTCACTTTTATCTAAGCTCGATGAACCAACATTTTCCGGCCATTTTGTCCGTGCTGTAGCAAATTGTTACAGTTTAATCTTCTACTTAATTCTCCGCCTTAAATAAAGTTTTGATTGCTTTATGTCTAGCTTGTTTACTCAAAAAAATTAAATCAAATTATAATTCGCCGATTATGTATAGGCCAGCACTCTGCTCACGTCGCTCAAATAAATCAGACATAATATTATATTATATACATATTATAAACATGACTAACAGAAAATCCGAGAAAATGTTCTTTGTAAATAGCGTATTTATCGTATTAATAATCTTGAAATATACCAGTTTGGTTCTTTGTGTTAGTGATTTACGAGGAAAAAATCACGAGAAAAAAAATCGTTGTAAACGTCTTATAATAATATTAGGTCCTTACATATGAAATTGGCGTTTTGCCGTACTGGCAAATTTGATCTCAAATATCTTCTCTTTGGTTAGGAATTCCAAATCCAAATTTATACAGCTATTTACTCATGTATTTGTGTTTTGAAAATTATAATTCATTTGTTTTTTCCTCAATTGTTTTTTTCTTTGCGTCACTCAGTTTACAAAATGAAAAACTTGAAATATCGCGTTATTTACGAGTACGAGTTCCACCGTGGCACCAGTACTGCAGAAACGGCTCGAAGGATTAATGATGTGTATGGCGACGGTGCCGCAAAAGAAAACACAGTGCGTTTTTGGTTCCAACGTTTTCGTTCTGGAAATTTCGACCTGCAGAACAAGCCCCGTGGACGGCCGGAGACCAAAGTTGATAATGAAGAATTGAAGGCTATTGTGGAAGCGGATCCATCGCAAACCACATCCGAGTTAGCTGCAGGCTGCGGTGTTAGTGATAAAACTGTTTTAATCCACTTGAAGCAAATTGGTAAGGTGAAAAAGCTTGAAAGTGGGTACCTCACGAATTGAGTGAAGCAAATCAACAAACGCGCGTTGACTGCTGCGTTGCATTACTCAACCGGCACAATAATGAAGGGATTTTAAATCGAATCATTACCTGTGATGAAAAGTGGATCCTGTACGATAATCGGAAGCGCTCATCGCAATGGCTGAACCCTGCCGAACCAGCCAAACCATGCCCAAGCGAAAATTGACTCCAAAAAAGTTACTTGTGAGCGTTTGGTGGACTAGTGCTGGTGTCGTTCACTACAGCTTTCTTAAATCTGGCCAGACGATTACGGCAGATGTCTATTGTCAGCAACTGCAAACCATGATGGAAAAGCTAGCTGCTAAACAACCGAGGCTGGTTAATCACTCTAGGCCACTGCTGCTTCATGATAACGCTAGACCACACACTGCACAACAGACGGCTACCAAATTAGAGGAGCTTCAATTGGAATGTCTAAGACATCCACCGTACTCTCCGGACCTTGCCCCAACAGATTACCATTTTTTTCGAAATTTGGATAACTTCTTGCAAAGGAAAAAATTCAACTCCGATGGGGCAGTCCAAACCGCCTTCAAAGATTTTATTGATTCCCGTCCGAATGGTTTTTTTAGTAAAGGGATCGATGAACTACCTATGAGATGGCAAAAGTGCATAGATAGCAATGGTACATACTTTGATTAAATAAATATATTATAATAAAAAAAAATCGGCTTTATGTTCCTCCCATACTAAACGTCAATTTCATATGTAAGGACCTAATAAATATCATTTTTATTGCTTATATTTAATATATTATCTTTATTTAATTTAGAAATACCAAAATGTAACACCAAACGATATCAATAAAAATATAAATATTTAGAAATAAAGAATTTCAATAGCGATAACCGAGATTAAATGAATCTAAAAGAGATTATATGAACACTTTAAAAATCACAATTAAAAATTAAATATTTTTTTAAACACGTAACAAAATAAGTAATCACGTTGAGATGTAAGTCCCACTCCTAGCATAAGAGTTTGTCTATTATTGGAGAGGTACAGCGAATGAAAAATGTTTATATTAATTATAGTTTTAATAGACTAGAATAAAATGAAATGTTATAAATATGAACTGTAAGCTATAATAAAAAAAATTCATTAACCAGCTTTATACCCCTCAACTCCCTAATTTCTGATTTATCTAACTTTCCTGATATCGGAATATCAAGGTATTATCTGATACTTTTTTAAGGTCTTAAAAAAAATAAAAAATTTTTTAGTAGGTTTGAAAGTAACAAGATAATAATGTCATGTTTATGTAATACTTTTAAGAATAACTATCGATTTGAATACAGCTAAAATGCATTAAATACTAGATTTATTTTACGTGCTCGACCTCGGAAATCGATTTACCTTATTCTTGTTAATTATAAAGCATCGTTTTTGCGGAAATTTCACCTCATGGGTGATCAATCAAATCCGCAGCAGAAATTGAAGGAAATTTTAATCTCCATATCTCAATTTGATGTAAATTTCACATATCACAATATAATGTCTTGCTATTGTGCGGGCACGATACGAACCGATTTTTTAATAGACACTGTTCTTCTTTTCATAAAGATTTCCACTACTGAACTTCAGCTGCCATGCTGTTGTTGTTACAAAATTTGTTCACAGTTTTTCCAAACAAATTTCGTAGATTTTTCGGATAGTTCAGCGTTTTCTAGAGCTACGCTCTTTTGTAATCTTCCCTTGAAATATAAGATGTGGGTCATTTCTAAATTTCTCATATGTCCGCGATATTGATGTTTTCGGATGTGATTTTCAATAATAGGAATGCGTACTCACGCAAAATATTTGTCACATAAATAACATTAGTATTGTCACGGGTTCGCGGGGGTGGGAGACGAAATAAGACGCTATAATTCAATTAATTTTTTATTTAAATCACATGTCACTGGAACACTATGCCGTCAGTTGCACTGTTTCGCTCACTCGACAATATTCCACTGATCTTTTTTCACTTTTCTCATTTCGTTGTTTTTATCGCACAGATTTTCCTTCTAGATTCATCGCTAGCTGACTATATTTGCTCGGATTCTGTTGTTTTCGCACCGCATATTAGCATGTTTTTTCCGTCCGAATCTTCTGGTATAATTTCGCATGTTCCAGTTCTTTTTAGAATTTTCTAGATTGTTCGGAAGGCTTCGAGTACGTGCACTTTTATCGTTTTAGAATCTAGTGACAGTATTTTTAAACTATGCTTGAATTATGAAAATAGGACAAACTCGATTGTCCTGCTGTTGAAACTGAGTCTCGAATCCTCAACTTGATATCATTACTATTTCGATAATTTCCTTGACCATATTCATTCGGTTCGAAAGATCTTCTTTTTTTAATTCTGTTCACTCAGTTAATCTAAAGCATTATTCTGTATGTCCACATCTCAGACATAATATCGATATTCAAATATAAAATAAGGCACCTCATTGAGTTATGTAATTGATGGAATCAGACCTCGGAAATAATCGCGTATTTATCTGGTGTTTCTTTTTATGAAGAACGTTTATTTAGATCTTTTTTTAAATGTTAATAAAAATAATAATTAATTTTCTCTTAATTTTTACGCAAGCTGTTAACTCTTTATAATATAATGCTTATTAGTTTAAATCAAGGACCTATATAGAAAATTGTATATCTTTGTATCAACAAATAAATAAAATTCAAATTTGGGCGATCGTTATTTTTCAAATTAGTTAAAATAAATATAGTTGGCTCAGATGAATTAGCCCTCCCACTAGCACGTGTGTGTAATCATGTCCACCAACCTCATACTTTAGCCGACGTCTCAAAAGTTTAGCCATAAACTTGAAGTTATAATAAATTTCCGGTTCATTTACGTTCCCAGACCCCAGTTCTCTATAATACTTAGCGCCAAGTTTTAAAACTAAGTGACATGCTTCGTCGAAAATTTTCAACTTATCTGTGTCTTAGTTTTAAGGGTACCAGCAATGGAAATACTACCTCTATCATCGAGATTGAATGCAGTAATTTTGAGAGCCAGTCAATATACACAAAACTTTTTTTCGTTCGCGTCGTTTTTGTTTGTCTTTTTCGTTGTGAATGTATGGGGGTTTTTGGTAAATAGGAACTTGAACATGTAAGTAATCTTTTTTTGTGTTATTTCATCTTCATACTTAATTACTTTAATTTCTACGTACGTACGTAAAAAATATTTTTTTATTATCATCATCTTCGTCTCCTTGTTCTACTAGTAACGGGGTCTGTAAACTCGACACTCGACAAGGTTTTGATTTGATTTATTTTATTCGTCAGATTACAATTATAATTACAGTTACAACAAAACAAAAATAAATTATCATACAATAAAATGTTTAGCTGCCCAACTAGGCAGGCCTGTTTTAGGGAATTTTACATATTTAATTTTACAATACAAAGTTTAACTATAAGTTACGAGTGAATTAATATTATATTGAATTTATAATAATAACTGGTGAATTATTAACTATACTCATTACTAGTGAATTAATACATTAAAGTTAAATGAAATAAATATATTATGAAAAAAAATAATTAGATCAATATCATAAGAAGGTTTATTTAAATTATGCAATAAAAAAATTAAATTATGCTAGAATTATGATGCTTTCATATTCTCCTGCCATGTGCTGGTTCCTATGTGTTAAGGCCCCTAAGTGTTAAGAAAATAACCAGTCAAGGCACATACTGTTTCCGAATACTTTTTTGTTGCTTCTCCCATCTTAATCTGGCACGACCCACCAATCGCCTTCTTTCAGGGGATGACAAGAGCATACTTCTTGGTACTCGTTTCTCTGGTATTCTTAGTAAATGTCCAACATTACTTGTGATTTCTCTATTATGTAGGAGTAGGGACTCCATGTTGAGTGTGTAACTTATGTATGTCGGCACTTCTCACTCTGTCCACCAGTGTGACTCCCAATAGCCCCCTTTGAAAACTCATATTCGCAGCCTAGATTTCTGCTTCCCGGTTAAAATCTCTTTGAACATGTTACTCTGTGTCGATTCCTCTAGTTTTTAAGATTTTATGCAAGTAAATCATATAATAAGCTCTATTTTCGCGCACGTGCGGCCTTCGTGGACGTCCACACGGCACCGCTTACTGTTGCAAACTGTACCTACATTAAATACGCGGCCAATGACGGCCGCTCCGCGGCCAGCCATGGCCGCTGCGCGGCCAATTGTGTTTGCTGTGCAGCAAACACAATTGTTTACCTATGCCTACGTCAGCCGCTTCGCGGCCAATTGTATCTGGGAAATTTCCATCTTTGCTATTGTGGCCGCTTCGCGGCCAATGACGGTCGTCCCGCGGCCAATTGTGTTTGCTCTGCAACAAACACAATTGATTTCCTTACTGTTACAAAGTTAATAGAATTTGATAATTGGCCGTATTCTGAAGTAAGCGTTAATTCTTTTTTTGTTTATTGACAGTTACTGTATAATATTGTGATGCTGTCAACTCTGAGTTTTTAAGTTTGGCTGGTTTAAAAATAATGAATTCATCAACATTGAGGAGAAGAAAATCAGGTTTTAGTGTCTATGGTAGCTGTCAGTGACATACAAAAAATGAAACAGCTATCGAATTCTTCTTTGTATTTATTTTTATCGCTAAAATTACAGCGTCTTATTTATTAATAAATTACATAGCATTTTAGTTTAATGATTATTGATAAATGAATGTATTTTAAAAATATATCATTTTGTAGTCCATTTCACGACCATCATCTTTAATACTATCCACATAATAAAATGTAAAGATTGGACCTTCTAAACGCCCGAGTACATCTTCGTTAATAAATCGAGCATGTTCATTCTTTGGACACAGTATCGCTCGTTTACTCATTAGGGGAACATCCGCTATAGAATGTACTTCATTATATATGCTTTGAACAACATTTTGACTTACACTTTCATTTGGAATAAGCACTGATGACGCATACTTTCCTTCCACAGGAGGCAGCTTTCCATCGCCTAAATCTAAAAGCCACTGTGTAAATGAATTTTCACCTTCTAAAGCGGGGACATAAGTTTTCAAATTGAAAATAGTAAAATTTTTCCAATGTTGGCTGTTTTTAATAGATGTCGCTACTAACTGACCGCGAGAAGCCCTTCGAGAAACTGGTAGAATTTGTCTAGTCGCCGCCCAAAATGATTACTTTATTGCCAAAAATATCATTATTACCCATTATATCGCGCAGAGTACGTTCAATTATATCTAAAGCTATAACTGGCGCCAGCGGTGCTTCATCCCAGATGATAACATCAGCTGCACTTATAATTGCACGGTTCTTGGATGTCACTCTGCATGTTGTGTTATTATATAAATCAAGAAGTAAATTAAAAGCCATGTGACATGTACGTCCACCTGGTAATAAAATTGCTGATATTCCTGTCCAAGCAACAGATAAAACTTTCTTAGATCTTCCTCTTCAAGTATGTATAATAGTCTTATAAAGGAACGTTTTACCTGTGCCACCAGGACCGTCAATAAAGAAACAATTTTTTGTTTCAGATACATCTGAAATTTTTTACTTAATATACTGTCGAAAGCACAATGTTCTCGATTGAGTTTTCCAGCCATCTCTGACCCTAAAGAACTTTCTAATGCTAAATTAATATCAACCACTTCATTATAAGTATTGATGTAATCTGGTCCCGGCAAACCCTGTGATGTGCATGAAGAATTTTCATTTATTAATGCCTTTTGAATATACAAAAGGGAACAATTTTGTGCAATTTCTTCAGTAGCACCTTGACGACTAAAGTCTTCTGACATCAAATCTTTGAAATCGTTCCACAGCTGCAACGGATCTGGTGGGAGGCAATGAATCATTAATAAGACAAATAGTTCACGAAGAGCTTTGGGCATCATATACGTTGAAGCTTCAGCCATGCAACGCTGCCATTCTCCAATATCATCGATGAGTCCTAATTCTCGTACTGCATCACGAAATGTAGGAACTAAGACAACCATTAATAGTCCGCAAAGATTCAAAGGACGTAGCCCCAGTCACTTGTAAAAGAATAAGTCTTAAATGGTATAATTCTATATTTCTAGGAGAAACGGGGGACATGCGACCAATAATCTTGTCCCCGCCACATTGCCTCTTCTTCCACTGCTTATTGCTAGAAAAAACATAGAAATTAGTTAAATCCTGATACTTAATATTACATGCCTCATTATCTTGTGGGTTAAGTTTAAACCATGCAGTTAATGTTGTATTATTTAAGGCTGTAGAGTCCAACCAAATTCACCTGATGGAAATAACAATGGAAAAACCATCGGATCTAAATGTTTTGATAACATATTAATACGCTGGAGACCTCATACATTCTTAGGGTGAACAGCAAAATCTACGTTTGGCGGTAACCTACCTTCGTAATCTGCTACATACACAATGGCGACTTCATTATTATTAGATGGAGCATTATACCTTCTTTGGTCATCTAACGAAGAACGCGTAAAGAGTAGTTGAATATTCCGCAGCTGGCCCCCGTGCTCTGCAACTATAGATTCTTCTTCCTCAACCGCTTCTTTCAACCTTTTGTATTGGAGAGCATATGGACTTACACGACGGATGACATTATCAATCGTTTCCATTATATTTTGTTGACATCTAAGGTTAGACGGATGGCTCATACGTACCCTGACTGCTTCATCCGCATCGTAAACATATAGTTGCGCATATGCCGGCACCTCTCCATCACTCTGCAAACTTCTAGACGTTCTATGATATACTTCACCTGAAATTTTTAAACAATACGGGCCTACACCTGGTATGTCACTTATTTGCACTCCGAAAGATGCAAATGCATTAGCACAGTTGTACTGCACATTTAAAATAAGATTTCGCATTTCTTCCTTCAGCATACACTCTTTGCCTAGCATTTTTACGTTCCCGCTGGTCAGCATTCCTTCTTTCACATTCCTCTTCTGTTATGTTTGACAGTCTACGTCTGGCATTTCTTCTTTCATATTGTGAACTCGAATCGCATTATCAAATTGCCGGTTTGTGATGTTGAGTCTTCCATCGGAATTCTGAAAAATAATAATATTTATGTATAAATACGGAGAAAATGACGCGTAAAATGACATTCGCGCCACGCGCTGTGAGACTTTTGAGGTTATATGAGAGACGTTTATGAATCTAAGGTTAAGTTCACTTTGCAGTTTAAATAAAATATAAAGCGTAATAAATGTTTAATAAATAAATGTTTTCAACGTTTATTGAAGCAAGATTAATGCAAAAACAATAAAAAGAAAAGCGTAAACGTATACTTACTGTCAATGTCATAAAGCGTCATTCTGTGGTATGACCATCACAAAAATTCGTTGACTGCAATTACGTTGGCTGTTTTGAATACACGGATTCCACGAAAATATTTTAAAAAATCTATAAATTCCGATATTTTAATTTTCGATAATTTGGATTTGGATGTTTTTTGATATCAGTTTGTTCGTATTCCTATATTTTTTAATCTTTTTAATGTACTCTAAAATGTTTTTTTTAAACTGGCAACAGAAATTATCAGTATGCAGAAACGTACGACATTGGTTGGAGAGTAATTAATATATAGATGTTCACAGTTATGAATAATGAGCTTTCTGATTGATTGAATTCATTAATTTCAAACTTAAAACTTCAAATTGGCGATAATACAATGTTAAATAATAACTGTCAAAATACAGGAATAGCAATATTGCTTATTTCATATACAGCCGGGCATTACAGCAAGGAGTTAAATAATCTTAATAACGATACTTTTTTGTTTTAAGCTTACCACACTTTTTTATATTTTATTAGTTGACAATAGCTTAGATAGCCGAAACAATTGTCCATTCATTTAAAAAAAAAAATAAAGAAGCAATAAACACTCATAATTTAATTTTATTGTATTGAGTAATATTGAATATTAAGTGAAAAAACTATTTGTCTGGTATACAGATTTGACCAAATATACAAATTCCAGCCATAATATTAGAAAATAATAATTTTTGTGTGACTTTTTCCAGCTTGCAATCGTCATTTCTATTATAAGGTATAAATTTTTGAATTATATACACTTAATTAATTCAAATAAGATAAGACAACGTATTGTTTTTATAATATTTATATTTGTCTTGTATTCAAGTGAGAACTATTTTTTTAACTGTTTAAGTAGAATTGTGGATTATTAATTATTATTAATGAAATTCTTTTTTCGCCTTTTTTACATGTGAGCATAATCATTTTCAGTGATTTTCTGTTTAATATAAAGGAATATTAAATTAATAATTAATTAGGAATATTAAATTAATACACGAATAAAAATCATTGGTGAAACAGGGAAGTAAAGCCAATAATGTATAATATTTTAGTTCGTATTACTCATCAGCTGGATACCTGGAAAATTACAAGCACATAATAAAAAAATGTGATTTCTATAAACTATACAGAAAAAATATATATATTTCGCTCTCATCATTTTTCGGTGCCTCCTAATTATTGACGGAAAATCCTGTAAAATATTTTTTCATAATTTTCTCTTCGAAATTTTCGAATTCAGCAGGGACATGTTTTATTTTTATTCATTATTTTATTTTATATTAAGAAATATAACATATTATTATATATAATAATATTAAGCCAATTATATGAATTCAATTAGTGTATATTATAGATATCTCACAGAGACGAAACTGTATTAATTATGGGAAAGTAGGTATAGAAGTCATTTGGGTGTACACAGGACTTATGACCTGTCTTTTTATTGGTTTGGCTTAAGTGATCACTTTACACAATTGTAACATTCGCCATTTCCACCCATGATAGAATATACCATGCTTATTCATTTTTTGGAAGTTGTATATATGTTCAAATTGCGTAGAAAGCTTTCATATATGAGTTGTAAGCGCCTTTTCCATGCGGCCTGTACAAAGCCATTTTCATTCCCCTAAATCCCCACAGATGTCGCTAATGAGAAAATCTACAATTGATTGCGGAATTTTGGAAGCAATATACTTTTTTTTTGTGTAATGAAATTCATCCGAATTACTTGCATTACACTAGGATACGCCAGGAAATATTATTTCCAATTTTTGTTAAATTCCTTTTTTACCAGTATTTACAATTCAGAATATTTTTGAGTTTGTTCAAATCTTTCAGAACAGTGCTGGATTTATGTCACAGAGACATTATTAATCAATTAATCATTGATTAATAATGTCTCTGTGAAATAAATCCAGCACTGTTCTGAAAGATTTGAACAAACTCAAAAATATTTTGAATTATATGAATTCACTTGATTAAACTAGATAACATGTGTGTGTAATGCAATTGATTCACTTTCACAGAAAAAAGAGAGAGAAAAAATAAAATGGTTTGTTTCCTTGTTTGCTCCATATTTAAATAATTTTCTCAGAAAATACATAAACATATAACTGGTATTTAAAATATCCTGGTAGCAGCCAAATATTTTTTCGTGGATTTAATTTTTCTGTGTGTCTTTCTAATTGATTAATTATTTGGTTTTAAAAAAATGCGTGGTACGTAATTCTTGTGTAAAAAATCTTTGAAGACATATATAATAATATCATTAGTTTTGTATGTCTGACTGTTTACAAGTTTTCGGTACTTTTATTCATTGCTTTCGTTCCGAACATTTAAGTCGGGAAAATACAATGAAAATCCAGAGTGCCGGAAAAACAAGATAAACCTCAAAGGAAACGGAAAATTCCCTTTACGGATCTTGAATGGTGTTGAATTTTTCTTTTGGAAAGGGCCACTTTCGGTAGATTGACTTTGCGTAAAGCTGGCTTATCGACGGACATGAATTTTAATCACCCTCATTCAAAATTAATATTTGAACTATTTTTTAAAGGAAGGTTCAGATCTTTTATATTTTAAGCCTCCATTATTTTGACGCTGATTGCCGTGTTACCGTCACAAAAATTAAAAAAGGAAAATGTTTTTGTCTAGAAAACACATTTTGTATAAATTTATAAATGCTAATCTAATTTAATGTTGGAAATGGCTCAGAGGGTCAAATAAAATTACTTTTTTTGTGTAGATAAAACATAAATTTGATTTTATTATCAGTTCATAAGATGGTAAAAAATGAAATTTAATCCGTTGTTTATTTTATGAATAAACGGAAAGCAAACTTTAATTATATACAACTTAATTTTAAATTTTAAAATATTATGTTTCCAATTTTTATTATTGTTCACAAAAAAATATTTACAGGAAGAAATCCTGATGATTTCTCACTTAGGCTAGGCCTGTTGTAGAGAAACCGTCTTACATTTTAATGTATTTTCTGTGTTTTAAGATAAAACAGGTGAGAAGTTCGAAGATACACCTTATTTATTTTCCTGCTTCCTCTGTTTTCTACATACTTATTTATACTTCTATATATATAATCATTCATATTCTAAATGCTATTTTATACATTCTATTCTATATTCTAATATATTATATATAATTTAATCTATCTACATATTCTAAAATGCTTGTGTATAATGAAATTTTGCTTTATTCGTAAATATGCTAAGATGTGATGTAATGAGTAGCCAAAATATTTTTGCGTTGATTTGATTTTTCTGTATGTCTGTATGTCTAATTGATTATTAAATTTGTTTAAAAAAAATCACAGAACTTTGTTCTGTAATTGCAACTTCACAATAAGAATGTGTTTTCTTTAATATAATAAGCCTGTTATTTTGATAACTTATAAACATCATGGACTTAACGGTCAATAAAAATGCGATCGGGAACGAAATCTTTATATTCAAATATAAAGTATTGAAAAACAAAAGTATATTAATATATTCGTTATTATATGAATATATAAAATTGAGTGGATTGTCATTGAATTAGATGTATAAAGATATGCCAATTATTTTTAAATCAACCCAAGTTTTTAAATTTTTATCACAAAAATTGGGTTGAGGTTACAAACTTCAATTAAAATATTCTGATAATCTTCTGCGGCAGATTTTGGCATTCAACTCCTTACTTGTTCTACTACATACTAATACCAATTATCGTCATGCGATTTCTGTTGGGCTAAACTGAGAGGATAGATGCCAAAGTCTTCTATCTTGACACACGACTCTCGTCTCATCTATATCGATATATCTATATCTTTATCTATATCTTCACATCCAAGCTCGACTATTGTTGAGGTTCTTTTGTTCTTCTTCATCATATTCCAGAATCTGGTTAATCCTGGTCTTCCTTGGTCGCCCTCTCTTAACGGCACCATCAACACTTGCGTCATTTATCTATTTTATCATTTTTTTCTCATGTTTTCACTCAAAATGCCCAAATTACATGAGCGACCCTTTTTTAAATGATATAAACCATGCAACATAATTCTATTATCTATTAAATAATGTTTAAATCAATGCTATGGGCAGCTATAAACTTATTTCGAATAGCCAACGTGTAAACAGATAGGTAGCTCCCAAAGAAGAAAAAGGTCTTAAGGTAGTTAATCGGATGAGGTATTGAAATGATCCTAACTAATATCCAGAAGAGATCTGATGAAATTATCCAACTGTAGAAATCACCCACCAGGTTTTTGGGAGTGATAGGAAAAGATGTAGATGGTGTACTAATGAAATTCGCGCGTATAAAATATAAATTTTATCGTCAGAGTTGTGAAAATATTATCTTACTCAGATTTTAGAATTAAGTGTAGGCGTTAGGCAAGGCAAAACTTTATAAAAATATTCTTTACTTAAGAAACTATATTAAAATTTCAGTGTAAAATCTAAATGGAATTGGTGGATGGATTAAAAATTTGTTAAGTATCTTCTCTTATTTACAAAAAAAAATATTTTTATGAAATACTAATTTCATCCCATCCCTTTAATAATAATTTCTTTATCTCTCTGTCCGTAACTTCCTGTAACGTCCGTAACTTATTTTTGAATTTTTTACCATGTTTTTTTATATATTTTTATAACTCAATTTATTTTAATTTTTATATTTCATAATATTTCATATTTCATTTAAATAATTTGTTAGGACCATAAATAATAATAATTACGTTGCCTGTCTGTCCATAGCTTCCTGCAACATATTTTTCGTGTTTAATTTGCAAGTCGCTCCTGAAACACTCTCCATAAAATAGAATATCACATTAAATACATGGGAAACATGTATAGGATTCTTTATCAAGTGACCACAGGGCTTATGTTAGTTGTATTAGCTGGCTTAAGTGATCACTTTAGACAATCCAACGTTCACCTAATATGGCTAAAAAATACTCCGTCCAAAGAAAATCGTGATGGTGGCCGTTGTGCATTTTTTATGGACTTTTAATGGTATTGGCTTTAACTCTTGGGTTGTCTACAAATACTCAAAGGCAACAAATAAATCGGAAATAATATTCGGAAGAACTCTTTTAAAAAAATTGGGACTCCAACTCATGAGTAATTATTTGCAAGAACTCCTGCAAAAGCCATGTTCGAGGAAGGATACAAAATAAATTTTTTTGTGATATCCTTGAAAAACCTATGCCAAATGATTCCTCAGCATCGCACCCAGGGTATTGTGGATTCTATCCCAGAAGTAAGGATCGGAAGAGCAAAACTCAGAGTATGAAGTGCAAAACTTCGATATGTTTGGAACGTAAAATAAAAATATGCCAAAAGCGCTGCAACTAATTAATAATAAGTAGATTTATTTTGATTTTTGATCTTAATTTTATAGTCCTACGTCTAATTAAGAAATATATTTTTAAAATTGTTTCATTAAAAAAATAAAAACTCCCTAAGTCTGGGGTGCTCAGGTACCCCAGACTTTGTAGGAAAATCGGTTGGGCAAAACAGTGTAGGATTTCAGGGTTCATAAGGGTTTATTTAACATACAAATAAACTGGATAACAATTAGAAATTTTAAAAATAAAAATATGTGTTCATCGCAAATTAAATATTCAATACTTTCAGTAAATCAAGCTGTTTTCATTAAATAAAACTGAAGTTCATTTTGTATATTTTTGTTTGTTTTTTTTTAACAAAGTACACCATCGTATAATCAGATGAAAACGTGCAAGATGTTGGTAACATTTAATTTATTTAATTATTTTTCTTAAAAAACATGTTAAACCATTCCGTTAACATTATAAAAGGCTATAAAACATCGCGGCTTAGTACTGGGATAGCATAAAAATTACATAAAACTCGCTAACTTAGGTACAGATTGCTACGAAGCCTTAGTGATCTCACCAGAACACGAGGCAGGATGGGTATAAAGGAACGGGGAAAAGTTTTTAATGGTTTTATCCTTAACACACTGTTTTACTATACGAAAAAAATATATATAAAACATTTATTTCCTTTTTTATAATTAAACTTTATTGCTCACCATACCATAACATTTGTTAGAAAGATCCGCCCGAAAGAACGCCATATTCTTCTATCTTGGCACACCAATTTTGCTTCGGCTACATTCAAACATCTTCTCTCAAGCAAGCTCTATGATTGTTTAGGCCTTTAACAGGGCCATTCTCCAATACTTGTAGTATCTGATCATGCCAGGTCTTTCGGGGACGCCCTCTATACCCGTTGCCTCAACACTCGCCCCATATATTTTCTTAACCATACTTTCTTCACTCATACATTCTACATGACTTTCTTGATTCTTTCTACCGCACCTCAGCCAGCATTACATTCACTTCTAATTTGTTCATTCCTCACTCTATCAACCAAATATTTTCCACACAAACACTTTAGTGACTGCATTTCCACCACATTAAGTCAACTTGTATTACATTTTTCTTACATACATCAGAGTTGGCACTAGAACTCTATTATGTACCGCTAGTCTAGTTTCTTTTGACGGGTTCTTATTGGCCATAATGGCATTCAGAGCATCATTTACTTTGTTACCCGCAGTCACTCTCCTTTTGATATCGTTCGAAAGAAGGATTCATAAAATTGTACCAAATAACCTCCCCTCTTTGATCCTGCAAAGTTGAGTTGAGTTAAGTTGACATTGCCTCTAAACATATTTTTGAATATCCCTGTAAATATACTAAACACAGATTTTATATTTAAGGCATCATTCCGTAATATACTTATGTATATGATAAAATAATAACAATATTGAAATATTTTCTGGACACAACAAGAAAAAGCTTAACTCGAGGAAAC
>JADDOH010007312.1:0-40937 GCA_016648135.1 Agrypnia vestita | reverse complement strand
ATTTTTTTTTATGTTTGAATAGTTTATCTCAATTAAGTCAACCAATATAGTTGACGAAATTGAGATCAACGTATTAACTGATGATGTAGCCAGAGCAGAGTTTTTAAATTGATACACTTTTGATAAAATGCCTCAAAAATAAACCATCGTTTTTTCAAAATCAGGTATCGGTTCTAAAACTGCGACTATTTACTAGAAAATCACTTTTCAATAAGTCACCCTCTGTTTTCTTTATTTGCATAGTCGAAATTTTGTTTCTTTACCCTTTTGTTTCTCTCTTATTTTGGGACTTCTTCGAAATCAAATACAGCTTAGGTATTTACCAGGCGCGTGCAGTGGGAACTTTGAAGCATGACTTTTTTGTAAGCGAATATTTTGGAAAAAAAATAGAAATCAAATATTTATGCTACAGATTTTTATGAAATATCAAAATATGACAAGACAAAGTAGCTTGTTGGTCTTGTGGTTAATACTCTCGCCTCGTGATCCAAAGGACGCAGGTTCGAATCTCACTCCAGACAAGCAAGTTAGTCCAATTTTCATAACGCAAGCGTTTAGCTTAATTTGAAAATAGTAAGAATATTGAGGTGACATGAATTCCGTGTTCGCATCTCTATTTAAAAAAAAAAAAAATGAATGCTATGATAACAATTGTGATAGAAATATCACGAAATATATGTTGTATTCTGATTCTTTTTCCAAATAATGGATTACGTAAAAGTCATGTTGCGACGTCCGCACTGCACGCCCCTAGATTTACAAATTTTTATTCTCTGTGTTAGGTTATACCTGACTACTAGCTCAACTATCTAATGCGGTGGTTTTATTTCGGTGCGCAGTTCTCAGGAGTGAAGGAGACGGCTATTCACCCTTCTTACACCCCTCATATGTATTCATTTAATATGCCTTTACATTCCACCGAATAAATGTAATTAAAAATCGATATTTGCAATAAATAAAGAGCCAAAACAAATATCAAAAATTATTTATTCGAAATAACACACCCAAGTATACATTAATAACATACTTTTCTTAAATGTTTTTCTTATTCAAAAACCGAAAAATATGAACCCGTTTTGTCTTGTATTATGATAATTAAATAAATATTTGAAAGAATTATAGATAATGATGGAAATGTTGTTGTTCTTTTCTTCTTCTTCTTCTACCCCTTATCCTATTGGGTCGGGGTCCCTGCACCGCATGAAAGGTTAAAACTTTTCCTATCTCGCGCTTCGCTCTCCACGTCAGCCCAATTTAGTTGCAACCTCGCTTCGCAGCAGTCCTCCAATTGTTTCCGCCATCTCCTCCTGGCTCCTTAGTCTTCTGCCTTCTGGTCTTGCCTGGAATATCCACAAGATATATCACAGCCATGGCACCTGTGATATCTCGATAAACATCAATAATGGTTCTACTTCCAGATATTCACTTATTTGAGTATTTCTGATTCTGTTAGGAGCTTAAAATATAATAGTTGTGTTGACCTGGATATTATAGCAAAGTATTCTGTTTAAGAATGCTTGAAGTTTCGCACAAACAAATTTTCCGCTTTGTGATTAAGATATCTAATAAATGAAAACACATTTTTTTATTGTACTTGTCTAATCTACTTGTGACACGTTTGGCCTTATGAGAGCCATGGATTGAAAATGCCCATATAAGGTGAAACACGTATATATATCTGCTCTATAAATGGCTTGAAAGCTTGAAGCGACCGCGGTCAGTTTTCCGGAATTGAAAATCTTAAAAAAATCGTTAGATGTCGTCTGAGAAAGCTCGAGGTAATTTGCGTCATGGCTAAATACCATCACCTTTACCCCGAAAACTGATGGTAAAGCTGATGGTATCGGTGGTGGTGTTATGCTAAGGTGGGTCATCGCTGTCAGTTTCTGTCCAACCTCACCAATCAATTTTTCTCCATACATTTTATGTCAAAACAGTTTCGTTATTCTCACTCGCAACTGCAACGAAAAAACGATGGTCTCCCAGAGTTCTGAAATGGAGACCTTTGGAGAATAAAAGAGGCATCGGAAGACCTCAAAAGAGATGGGCCGATGATATAGCCGCTGTGGGGGGAAAGACATGGCTACAATTAGCAAACAACAAGGAAGGATGGAAAGGGAAGGAAGAGGTCTATATCCAGCAGTGGAGAAACGAAGGCTGATGAAAAAGAAGAAGAACTATTAACTCTATATACTTTAATTAAATATGTGTTGTATTTAAATTAAAATTGATTTGATCACGCATCGTGTGCCTACTCGAAGTAGTAAATAAAAAATATATTCCATTGTTTAATACATATAAGTATTGGTATTATATATTTTCGTAAAAGTATTATATTTTGATGCTATTTTGAGACAGTTATTAGGATATTTAAGCTGTTCTTTATTGAGCTTAAGGGGGGGGGTAAGGTTAATTCGTACAAAAAAAGGCATGTTTTTGTGGATTTTTCGTGACGACACAGTTAAAATCTCTTTATTAAAACTAATGGTACAGTAAAGTATGACATTTGAAGAATATTGTGTAAAATTTTCAAGAAAAAATATTAAAAAATACGGCAATGGCAGCAATTATTCGGACGTGTCTCGGAAAAAAAGTAGAATTGCGGGGTCCATAATAACTTGGTGCTAGATCATCTGAAATCAAAAAATCAAAGTTCATTCGTTAGATGATAAGTTTTCCCAGGTAACGCTGGGAGGGTTTTTTGAAATTTCAATTTTTAAAAAAAAGTTAAAAACCTTACCCCCCCCCCCCTTAATTTGTTTGACTTTATTTTACTATCTATTACGACAAATAAATACAGCATACGAGTATGCTGTATTTATTTGCGTACGATTGCAGACTTAATAGAATATTGTAAAAGCCCATACGGGAATTATAAAAAATAAATATATGATTTGAACCGTTTGAGAAACACCGCCTTGGACTGTTATAAAAATGATAGTGATTGATCGCAGGCTCGTGAAGCACTAAACCCCTGACGTCACGCGTCGCCCTCTCGACCAATGGCCGCAGCCCCTGCCTCCGGGAGATGTTTCTCCAGACGTGATGGTTTTTTACGCTTCCGCTTTCGAAATCATGATTGGGAAATCTTACACTAGTTCGCCATCGTTTGGTTTGCTTTACGATGACATTAACGTCTTCAAATACATCACATCAAACCCGTTACATTTTTACTGCCCGCAAATGTCTTCGAGACTTGGAATATGAAATGTGTGTTATTGACCAAAGCATCAATATAGGAAAACGTTCGAACGTAACATAAATCTAAGTTTCTCTAAAAAAAGTCGACGTTTATCACAGTACTATTACTAATCTCTCATTAAATTATTATAACATCTTAATTACAATGTTTCTCGAAAACCTTTAAGTAGAACCTGCAAGCGGCGATAGAACTTTCAGTCCATTTTATTAATTAAAAACATTAAACATAATAAGTTATGTTAATAGGTTAAACCTGGCTACCGTGTGAGTCCGGAGGTCACTATGTATATACATTTTTTGTGTAACATTCTAAGTAATTTTTATAAATATTATTATTATTTAAAGAATTAACTTTGTGGTTAGACATTATAACAGATTGTTAGTTAACTTTGTAAAAACCACTATCAGATTTTAGGTCTACCGGTTTCGAGACGTACCCGTCTCTTCGTCAGGACCAACACTACACCACTGCATTCACAACACTACACACCTCAACCATAGTATTGTTACACATCCACCAATAATTGATCACATGCGTGTTAGTCTTGTCAGGGACAAACATGCACTTATTACTGTTACCCCATCTTTTGTGAACATTAAATGTTCACAAAAGATGGGGTAACACCCACTTTAGACCCCGCCCCCTCTCACTCTCTTTCGGTAGATCCCTGATGGTTCATTAGGCTAATCAGTGCATGTTTGTTCCTGACAAGACTAACACGCATGTGATCAATTATTGGTGGAAGTGTAACAATACTATGGTTGAGGTGTGTAGTGTTGTGAATGTAGTGGTGTAGTGTTGGTCCTGACGAAGAGACGGGTACGACTCGAAACCGATAGACCTAAAATCTGGTTTTTACAAAGTTAACTAACAATCTGTTATTTTTTATAAAATTTATGCTATTGTATTTTGTTATTACTTTGTAGTTATTCATTATGAATTATGAATATAATTAAACGAATTATTAGCTTATCACCACTTAATTTTGGTAAAAACCGAAACCGGTTTCGTAATCAACGTTCCTTCGTCAGGGTATACTTAATAAACAAAATTTACAAATTATGAACATTCATATAGTAGCCGGCAAACATCGTGAACGTAGTGGGGGGAAGTTTGCGCATGTACACTCCATACGACTTCACCCCTGAGACCCAAAATTTGTCTTCTGCGCAGCTGGAGCCGATGTTCAAGATGTTTGTCGACTACTGTACCTCGGTGTTAAGTGTCCAAATGGGGTAAATAGTGGGGGATGCGAAAGATACAAGTGATTATTGCTTGCCCAACGTAACTTGGCGTGCGGCGAATTTTCAACTAAAACCCGCCCCGCCCGCATCCGGTGGTAACCCCTCGCCCTGCCATTTAGTTCAATTTTGTGTTTGGTCGGGAGCTGTGACATCTTGATTACCAATATACTCTGAATTATTATGTCCAAAACATCCTAAACAGTCCGGGATGGTACAAGATTAATTGACAATGAAGTATTAAAGTTTTGCGAAGCTGAAAAAGCGAATAATGGATCGATATTACCGTCTGACAGTTTGACAGATAGAACAGCCGCCATTACTGCATGATTTCTTTAGTGCTGCCCGACCAAATTTCTGTATTTAATACGACACCGGTCACCGGACATTCTATACATTATGTACATTATGTATTGTGTAATAAATTTACACCCTGACAACTTCTGTTAGGCGACAGGGACGCCCTCCCTCGCACGCCAAGTTATAGTGGTACGTCTATATGTATGATTACGAATGAACTATACGATGTATTCCAAACTGATGTTGTGTGCTAAGATCATTATAAAGAATATAATTAAGAAGGTGCTAATATATTCATTACGCTGCTTTAGGTATAGCAGTGTCCGCGCCAGACGCGGGCAGTGTGTTTTGTTTTATTGAAGAACCTATGTTATTATTATTAATATTATATTTATATTATTTAAAATATCACAACCACTTATTTGAATTGCTGTGAGTTATGGAGAAAAATAACGTGGCATTTGAGCGGTGAAATATTGATGCTTAGCTGAGCAACGTTATAAATAAATTATAAAGTGATATTTCAATCATAACCTTTAGAATTCTAAAAGATCTTAATGGTAATAAGATAAATGATGGTAGACGGATTGATCTTTTGTAGTCCATCGAATTTCCTCGAGTTTTATAATATTTTGTTGTAGGTACGTTACTCAAAGTTTCAACATCATGCTGTGTAGATCTGGTGTAGGATGAAAGCTTACTAGAAAATATTAATTTATTCTTGAGCTTTGATGCTTTTTCTATAATTTAATTTAATTAGAATACAAAATAAAGCTTTAGCGGGTGGGGTGGAGTTAATTTTATTTTATTTGTTGTTTGCTATCGTAAAGAATTTATATATATTTAATTGAAAGTAGTTGTTTAACTAGATAACCCTGTTCTAAAGCAAATACTTAAAGAGTTTTAAGTTTTTTGAAATGATAGTTTTGTATTATTTAACAAGAACCTTGAATGCTGGGGAATAAATAAAAATTGTAATGAGTATAAAGAATAGCAATTTGTATCAATAAGAACATTGTCTTTCGAATTCTCATGGTTTTCAATATAATACATATTTATATTGTGGTTACGAGATGGGTCAAACAGAGGTGGGATGCATAGAGGTGTCTATATTTTACGAAGGGTCCTAAAGAGTGTCTTTGCAAAATTTGGAATTAATAGCATTCGTTGCAAATAAAATACGCATTTATATCGGAGGAGATGATGAGGAGACCGGAGGGATAGAGAGGGTGGCAATGTTTTTCCGTAAAGATCGAAAGAGTAAGGCTGCGTAATATATTTATATCATGCCTAGAAGGAGGGAAGAGGTCTTGATCAGGGTGCGAATGCGTAATTTGGTTTAGATCAGAAAGGGTTTTAAATTTGTGTGTGTTATAGGATTGTATAGAAAGCAGACATTCAGTTTTATTTTTTATTTTTTATTTATTTATTTCAATGGTTACAAAACCTATTACAGTAATTTGATGTTGTACTAATTACCTTATAATATAAAATGAGAGTAAGTTAAAGTAAGTATAAGATAATAAAGATAAAATATGTAGAATACAGAGTTAATATAAAATAACATAATAATGTCAAAAGTAAGCATAAAATAACAGAGATAAAAATAATAATAATTACAGAGTAATATATAATAGAAGTAATAAATATATTCAATAGTATGAAATCAATAGTATGTATACAGTTATCAAATCAATAAATAATTTTATAAATGACGAGGATACGCTGATTGAAATACAATCACAACGTGTCGCCATTATTTTATAGCTAACGATTGCTGCTCCGATATGCCCCTACTTCCTCTATCAATTTTATTTCGATTAATTAATAATTTTTCAATCGTGTAATTCGTGGGTGACGTGGCAATTACGACTACCTGCAAGTTTACAATAATCGCCGGTTACTTTTACCAGTCGACGTTTCAGTGCGGATCCAATTTACGCGGCGTGGTTTTGTTGTTTGTCCCGCGTTTCCTAGTACAAAGCGCCTTATTACTGAAGCGGCGGTACGTCCGTAAACGGAGTGATGCGACGTGGAAGGAATGCACCGTTTTCACTTTCATCGAAGGTTGAGAATGGATTTATTCAAAGTTATGTGCAGATAGGAGACACACTCACCGCGTGGAGAATATATGAATGTGTTCTCAGTTACCACCTATCACTTATTTTTACTATTAAAAAAATTCGCTTCATAATTTAAGAATTTAAAAACTTTTTATTTGTGGTATTTTTGATGATAAATTCAATTTTAAATTAAATTCCACCAATTCAAAAATTCATTTTTTTTTTAATATTCAAAGCATTATCTTTGTGGTTAGACATTATAACAGAATGTCAGTTAACTTAGTAAAAACCACTACCAGATTTAAGGTCTACCGGTTTCGAGACGTACCCGTCTCTTTGTCAGGAACAACACTATACTACTATATTCACAACGCTATACACCACAACCATAGTATTGTTAAACTTCCGTTAAACCGTTAGATTCCTGATTGTTCTGTAGGCTAGTTAGTGCATGCTTGCCTCTGACAAGATTAACACGCACGTGATCAATATTGGTGACAGTTGAATAATACTATGGTTGGGGTGTATAAGTGTTGTGAATTTAGTAGTATAGTGTTGGTCCTGAAGAAGAGACGGGTACGTCTCGAAACCGGTAGACCGTAAATCTAGTAGTGGTTTTTACTAAGTAAACTAACATTCTGTTAAAAAAAAGAGATTTGACAGCATCCGAAAATTCTGCCGTATACATAAAAACAAGAAGGTAATACGGGATCTCTTCTAAAACCAACAACTAATAAATCGTGTAATAATTTGCAACTACGTATAGAGCAATGGAATAAGCGTTGATGAGCTTTGGATGATGAGAAAAATCATGGTTGCCGGTATAGTATGGACTGTGGCGTAGGTGCTAGACTAGACTTTGCTAAATTGAGTGATGAACGATGGAAAGGGAAAACATTGCAAATGCGCTAGATAGGTGATGTTAAAAGGAACGGTGACTTGTGCTAGATAAGAATCGCACAGAATCGGGAAAAGTAGATAGCAAAGAGAGAAACTAGATGAAGAAGAAAATGATTGATTTTCTGTGTAAAGTAAGAGAATATACAAAATAACAATATGTAAATTATTAGTTAGTTTATAACCATTTATTGAGATTTTTAATCTACCAGTTTCGAGACGTACCCGTCAAGGATGAAGAGACGGGTAGGTCTTGAAACCGGTAGAGTAAAAATCTCAGTAAGCTGTTATATACTGACATAATTAACATCTTGTAAAAATGCCTGAGCACAAAGTTGATGCTTTAAATATTAATAATAGTGTACAAACTATTCTTGTTCGAATATACCTAATATGGGGAATTTAAATATGTTGTGAATGTATTCAACTCGCTTCTTCGTACAAAACTATTTATCTAAATATCGTATGTTATCTAGTATTTTATCTAAATGGCGCGCAGGCTGTATTGTTGACGTCGTGTAACACGGTACACCTATGCGGGTGTGTGTGTAGTGGTGCACGCCCGCACACAGTGACGGGCCCCGAGTGTTGTGCGCAGGCACAGATCGTTACGTATTCACGCGTCACGACTTGCCCCAGTTCGGGCTGTGATGTCGATCACGAAGCCGCCAAACGCCGGAACATCACTATTGTAAAGGCTCGCGGTGTGGGGGATGAACGACCAATTAGCGCGCAAGTGGAAGCGTAAACTCTGGGACTGCGAATCGCGTTGCGTCATCGATTATATGTGCTACCGTCCACAGTGATTTTTGCGTATTTATTTATTTATTAGCTGAAAAAGTTTGAGTAAAACTATTTTTTAGCCTTCAAAATAAAGCGATCTAGATCTGATCACTAATCTTTTTCTTCTTTGTCATCAGCTTTCATCTCTCCACTGCTCGATGTATGCCTCTTCCTCACCCTTCCATTCTTCCTTGTTGTTTGCTTCTTGTAGCCATTTCTTCCCCCCACAGCGGCTATATCCCGGGTTCATTTCTTTAGAGGTCTACCAACGTCTCTTTTCTTCTCCCAAGGTCTGCACTTCAGAACCTGGGAGTCCATCTTGTGGCATCCTTCCGTGCAATATGCCCTGCCCAATGGCATTTTAGCTTCGCTACACGATCCATGATATATCTCTTTGGCTCACACCAAGCATGAATCTTCCCATGGATCAGAATGTTCTTAGGTTTTCACGGCCACTCAGAATCTTTAAGTTTGTGTTTACTGGGGTATTATGCCGTGTTCTTACGACCTTTCGGACCGACGTTTCGGATCCCATTGTAGGGTCCATTATCAGGGCTGATGTGTTGATCAACACATCAGCCCTGATGATGGAACTCCCCATGGATCGTTGTGTGCATTTGAGTTTTTCTACACTTTTCTTTTTCTGCTTTTCTTTGAAAGGGTCATCACAAATGCCATTTCCGAAATGCGTAGAACTTTATCCTCATTTGACCCTGCAAATATCCTGAGCGCGTTTATACGCCAAACTATGTGCGTGATTTTCACTTACTTTTAGACCTTAAACACGATTTTCAATGTCGTATATTTAAAATAAATGTGTAGATGACATTTCCCAACTTTTTGTAAATGGTTAAGTCTTGTATTGAAACCTGCCATTAACTTCTTTGGTTATAATTTTTTGAAAACCCTTGGCATTTCAAAAGTTTAACTCCGGTTAGGCTAAGTCTGGTTATTATGTATCGAGTCTTTAAACTTGCCATTATTTTCATTAAACTTAATTCTCATCATCCTTTGTTTCGCGCTCCTGATACGTCAGTACGAAATACGAAGAGTGCAGATGTTTGCGTGTGGGTGTGAGGGTGTGGAGCATCAAGACGTGGAGTTGTGAAGAATTGCGGAGAAGCGATCAGAATGACGGAGTTGTGTCGCTCGCGCCGCTGTGGTCGTATCCTATCGCTCTTATCACGACGTATCGTAAATTTGCACTTACGTAATGTCGGAATATGCATGCAGCGAGCTGAGATGGCTTTCCTGTTAAGAAGATAAATTATATTGCACATCCCGGATACCATCATCAACCAACGCGACTTATAATATATAAAATTATTTTTTCAAAATTTCTTTTTTTTAACGGCGCCTTTTTAAATCTATTAATTATTTATGCTTTACTACGAAATGAAATTTAGTCAATAATTTGACCGGGAAAAAATCTTTTTAAAATAGTGTATATTTTTAGAAGATTATTATATTTGTCACGAAAACTGCGTTAGAATTTTTTTTTGCGGTTTTCTCTTAAACTATAAGTAATAAAAATATTTTGTAAAAAAATACGAAAGTAGATAATTTTTATTGCATATCTATTTCGGTTGCATATCTATTTCGGTTCTAATTCATTTCGTTTTTACGTATTTTTTTAAACTTTCTTTTGCGAATTTTTTTTTCACAATTTTTCCGAAAGCACAAAGAATATTTTAATTTTAAAAACCAAAGACGCGAAATTATTATTATTACAATTTATTGTAATTCTTCTTTTTTTATGAACTTTTTTTTCAGCAAATGCATTAATGAATATCTCGGTCAGTGTTTGAGATGTTTAGTTAAAAAATTACTACTGATGTATATAAATATAACGCACACGATTTATTAAAAATATTTTAATTTTTCTCTTTCATAAATTTTTAAAGATTTTTTTGTGATATTTACCGTCGCACTTCTTTTAATGCATAAATAAGTCTCTGAGTTTTTGTTGAAATTACGAAATTTATGATTCTGATTATGGTTAAATCAGTACTGCACATTTCCTGAAAAAATCATCATGATCGTCATCGTAACTTGTTTTTTTTGAAATCATCCTCCGCAAAAAAATAGTTTTTTTTTAAAATGTCGACAGTACTTACGCAGGTCGAAAAATTCAGTTACATTTTTACTCCCTTTATATTAACTCGTGGCGTCTGCTTGTCTTCTTATCTGACGAAAAAACTTTGGATCCATTTTAAACCCCTTTCCCGTGATCCAATCGAGCTGAAATATTGCAAGCAGACTTGTGGCAAGAAGATCTATCAAAATAAAAAAATTAATAAATTTTTAAATTTTTCAAATTTGAACGGTTTTTCCATACAACTTATTATGTTTTTTCATACAACTTATTAAAATATTTCATCGCGTCTGGTAGACGCGAAACCTGATTATAGTATAATTTTGGATTTTTGAAATTTTTTATTACTCCTTTCGTAGCGTCGCCCAACCGAAACTCAACGCGTAGGTTAAGCGAAAAAAATGTTTCAACATGTAAATGAGAAAGGGAGTATAATAAAAACTTGGTTTTTATGGGTTACTTTTTTACGATACGCGCTTACCATACCATTATAATAAAATTTTCTTATAGATAAGAATCTTATATATATAATTCTGAAATGCAATAGTGTTACATAAATATTATAACTATTGTATATATGCTTGAAATTCTCGAAAATAGGGTTAACTTGCTGGCAGGGGCGTGCAGTGAGAACAAGAATCATGACTTTTTCATAAGCTTTCCTGAGATTTCGAAAAGAAATCGAAATAAGAGATGCCTATCTTTCGTAATATTTCTATCACAATAATAAACATATTATTCAGATTTTAATGTATCATGATATTCTGCTATAGATAAATATTTGATTTCGATTTTTTTCCTAAATATGTGTTTTAATAAAAGTGATCTTACTGCACATTTTGATGTCTGGTGTCTGGTCTTCTGGTATGAATTACTAGACGAGGGACTTAACCGCCAGAGCAACAACAAGTAGTCTTATACTGTGAATTATTATTTGTTATTAAGATACGTGAATTTTTGCGATGTTTCTAAGTTTGGTATCTACAAGAGAGTATTGGCGTCTGTTGGATGCAGCCAACCTCCCCATATTTAGTCTTCTGCTCGCCTTATATATTTTTCAAATAAAATATATGAAGCGAGTCTTAAAGATAACAAGCACATATGAAGACCCCATGGCAAGAAGTTGTTAACTAACATTTTAGTCAAAAATGAGTTAATTAGCCCTCTAAACTAAATAATGTACGCTCTTTCCATTGGAAATAAGTTCAGAACTTAAAAATAATTAGAACATGTTCAAATCATAGGGATCAACATGTTAACTATACTTTTTCATAAAAATCAAATCAGTCACTAATGGGCAGAACATGTTATCTTCAATAATAACATGTTCATGCCATCATTCTGAAATTAACACGCCTTTTAATTTGATTCGAATATTTATGGTTAGTGTAAATTTTACTCTGGCAGTAGGTACTGTCATATATTTGTTTTATTTAAATACTATTACAATATGTACTTTTTATTTTTCAATAATTTTAAATGGTACATACCATGTTTTGTATTATTAATTAACATGCCAGGTATTTAGTAATTTTGGATAATGGATGGTAAAAACGGATAGCATTTGAAGAGTTGTTTGATGTTCGTGTTTTCAAAAAGGTGTTATTCTATTAAAAATGAGTTCCAGAGGCAAAAAAATGGTTTTTAACTACATTTTTTTAGGGAAAATTAGTATATTTCGATTTTTTGTGTATAAATGCGTTTTTTTTACTTTGTAAATATTTTTTTGATATTTTAGTGACATAAATCAATAAATTTTAATATTTAATTAGCAATAAAACACATTTTTCAAGGGCGAAATGCAAATGTCTAATTATCTCAAAATGACTTGAATTTTAGTTAACAACTTCTTGCCATGGGGTCTTCATACGTTAATAAGATCAACGCGAGATATTAAAAAACACATGCTCAGCGATATTACTCTGGTTTTCAAGTCATGTCCAAAGTGCTGCACCGCTCATTTTAGTGTCGTCACGTTTCTTGTGTAAACGATTGTTTTCGTGTTTCTTTGATATTAATTTTTGTACGTGTTACGTAACGGATTCATGCAAAGCAGCCTCTTTGTCCTGCTGCCACAACGTAGGTGAGGATTATTAGCGATATTCACGACTCCGCAGCATACAGCCTTAGCCGTGCATCACAAAAGATATGTAGGTTGTATCGGTGAATATTTAAGGCGTATTGCGACACTTGAAATGGAGCATCTTCGTGTTTTGTAACTGGCCAGCCATGTCATTTCGCCTAGTGTATTTAGATCAATGTCTTATTTTTTTACGTACTTCTAAGTTACACATATGCATCTTACACATCAGCAATATGTTATTTTATTATGCAGTATATAAGGCTTCAGATACAGATATCACCATATCCTGTCTGCTATACGCAGACGATGCAGTATTAGTGGCTAACAGTGAAGCTGATCTGCAGTGCTTGGTATCCAGGATGTCCGATGTATGCATGCAGAGTGAACTTCTGATGAATGTCAGCAAATCGAAAGTGATGGTATTCGAGAGAGACGAAAGAGTGACTAAGTGTGATGTAATTATAAACAACGAATGCTTAGAACAAGTGAACGAGTTTGTGTATTTGGGAAGTATGTTTAGTAGAGACGGCAAGGCTGAGAATGAAATCGAAAGGAGAGTAACTGCGGGAAACAAAGTTAATGGTGCACTAAATGAAATTATGGCCAGTAAGAATCTGTCAAAAGAAGCAAGATTAGCGGTACATAATGGCGTTCTAGTGCCAACCCTTATGTATGGAAGTGAAGCCTGGAATTGGCAAAAGAGGAATGAAAGTAGAATGAATGCGGTTGAAATGCGGTCACTAAGACGCTTGTGTGGAAAATCTTTGGTCGATAGAGTGAGGAATGAACAAATTAGAAGTGACTGCAATGCTGGCTGTAGTGTGGTAGATAGAATAAAGAAAGGAGTGCTGAGATGGTTTGGTCATATGGAACGTATGAACGAGGAAAGGATGGTTAAGAAAATATATGAGGCGAGTGTTGAAGGCAACAGGAATAGAGGGCGTCCGCGAAAGACCTGTCACGATCAGGTACTACAAGTATTTGAGGATGGCCCTGTTAAAAGCCGCAAAAACCGTAGAATGTGCATGAGAAGATGTATGAATGTGACCGAAGCAAAAGTGGTGTGCCAGGATAGAAGAGTGTGGCGTTCAATCCTCTCTGCCTACCCTTTCGGGGAAACGGCGTGATGGTTAGTTAGTTAGTTAGTTAAGGAGGTTCTACTGTATTAATCATTAAAATTATGGTTGAAATGTCTCAAAAACGAAACAATTTTCTTAAAAAGTAAATTAGAAAATGGAAAACTTTTTAGATAACTAACTCCAAAGATTTTCCACACAAGCGTCTTAGTGACCGCATTTCCACCGCATTCAGTCTACTTTCATTCCTTGGCACTAGAACGCCATTATGTACCGCTAGTCTTGCTTCCTTTGACAGCTTCCTATTGGCCATAATTGCATTTAGTGCACCATTAACTTTGTTTCCCGCAGTCACTCTCCTTTCGATATCATTCTCAGCCTTGCCGTCTCTACTAAACGTACTTCCCAAATACACAAACTCGTTCACTTGTTCCAAGCATTGATGTTTTTAGAACCTCCTTAATTTAATTTAAGGTACCTGCAAAAAATTGAGAAGCATTTTTGAAATTCGCCAAAAACCGTAAAACTCATTGATTTTGTTAAATTTGTGTGGGTATATATTTCGTCATTTCGGAAACGCAATATTTATTATGTTAATTTAAAAATCGCGACATTTCTATTGCTAAAGTACGCATTTCGTCACGTCTGGACGTAAATAATCAAAAATGTTTAGTTATGCTTGAATTTATGCTTCTTTGCATAATTCGAGTTTATGGTCCTCAAAACAGATCCTTCTAAGACTAGGTATCTTCGGTATAGTTGAGTGTCCTGATTTCAAAATAAAAGAAAATAGGGTTATTTCACATGTTACAGATATCTATGAAAATATGTACATGAAATAGGTTCAGAAATATAAATTATGTTTTGTAACTCAGTATGGATAGTATGCGATAATGTTTTCATTCATAATTTTTATTATTTACTTTTCGAATTAATGGGGTTAATCTATTATGAAATTCACATTTGGGGATTTTCGGGTTTGACATTTCGAATTATGCTGAATTATCGGGGTTCGATTTAACTGTACAAGTAAAAAATGTAAAATATTAATATTTATTTGACTTAAAAAATAATAAAGTCCACCTCTTTTCATATAAAAAAGACAATTGAATTTGTATGCGAAAGCTTACGAGGTACATTGTTTCGTTGTTTTGGTGTTAGTACCCGTAAACACCAACACAACAAAATAATGTGCGTCGTACGCACGGAATACACATACTAATTCGTTTGTCTTTCTTAAATGAAAAGAGGTCTACACTGAGTTTACAGCTACGGAATACAATTTTAGCGCTGTGGGAAAGGTTAAGGTTGGTTGTGTTATATTGGGCGCAATATGTACATCAGAAATATGTCATAATATACGTATCGATCAGTATAAATATAAACATTATTTTTTAGAAACATGCAAAGTTCTGACGTCCGTTACGGTAGATTTTACATGCAGTTTAAATGGAGTTAGTGTAAATTGCTCAGAGCCATTACGGAATGGAACGGTAGTGATGTCCAAGTGCAAAAACTCTTACAGGGCTGTACAGCTAGTCTTGCCCTTCATAACATGCATAGAAGGAAATTGGGACAAGGATCCACCTAGATGTGTAGCAGGTTAGTTAAATGTCACATAATTTATATGTATTTAGTGATTAGCTAATCATTCATTTGCTTTAATAAAGTTAAGTTTAAGTCTTTAAGTTTCTTTAATGATCATCCAACGCCTTACAGAAGATGTCAGAGAAATATTGAAACAAATGTAAGCTTTTAATCGCTTATCTTCATAATAAAATGATACAATGTTTTAAACAATGTTGTTGTAAGTATGCTTTATATCATGCCCACCTCGATATAGGATTGTATCATTAATAAATACTGTTATCATTAATAAATAAATACAAAATACAAATAACTATTGACATTGGACATTGATGTTAGAATATTTTTGACTCATAATTTAGGTAGGAATATACCTGTAATGTATAATTTATAAAAAAGCTGCTAATTTCATGAAAATCATATTATTGGTGGATTTGGCACTAATATTATAGATATTATTCATGATGATCATTTAATTGTGTAAAAAACATAAACTGTGTTACTTTTACCTGAATTTAAATATCGGTAATTTAATATTTTCATCTTAAGTTTCGAGAATATATAACAGAATCTGTCACAGACAGAAATATTATTAGTTTAATACACCTAAAATCGTAAATATTTCAATAATCAGTAATTCAATAATTCAACAACCAAAAAATTGTTATATTTCAATAAATTAGTACTTAATAATACTTATAAAGAAATAAATTTTTGATTTAAGATATACAGAAATAATCACAAAATCTATGCACAAGCAATTAAAAAAAAAAGAATATCCATCGACCTGGCTAATGAGCTAATCTCAAATTCTTCAAGTGGCTTTCCAATAATTGGCAAGCTTGTTGCCGGAGTAGTGGAGTTTCATGATTCCAGAAAATGAGGTTGTCTTAGCAGCGTGTAGAACAGATATAATAACGCATTTTAATTTATTTTGACATATTACAGAGTGCGGAACGGTCACTCCTGAAAGTGAGCAGAAAATAATTAGTGGAAGACGCACCAAACTTGGCGAGTTCCCCTGGCATGTTGGGCTGTACGATCATGGAAGGTACACCAGCAACGAGCAGATATGTGGCGGATCAATCGCCAATGCTTTGATTGTCATTACAGGTGAGCACTCTGCCATTCTTTTATTTGTTAAATACCACGAAGACCAATCCAGATATTCAAACAGTGACATATTTGTTTTATTTTTAAATATAACTTACGGTTTAATACATTTTATTTTATTCTGGACTATTAAAACTATAATTAATACATAAATTTTATTCGCTGTATAAAATATTATATAAATTTATGTATTAATTATAGTCTATTAAAACTATAATTAATACATAAATTTTATTCGCTCTCTAAAAATAAACTAACTCTTGTGCTAGAAGAGGAACTTACATTTTTGCGTGATTACTTATTTTGTATTCATGTGTTGAAGAATTATTGTAGTGTTCATTTAACTTCTTTTTTATCTGATTGATCTCATTTATGTTCTTAATTTCTGTAGAGAGACTATTGAAATTCTTTATTCCTAAATATATATATTTTTGTTGATGTCATTTGGTGTTACATTATGGTATTTTGAAATTATATAAGGATCTTAAGGCTGGACATCCGTTTTGAAAACTGTCAAATATGTCGAATTGCGTCAGTAGATCTTTCTCCCTCAAAACTTGAGCGAGATGCCGTCTGAACCTAATATCGGATAAACATTGCACTTTTGTTACATATTTACATATTCGTTGTTAGAAGAGTGAGGTTTTGATAGAAAGAGACGATCATATATTCTTTGATGTCGAGCACCAGCGGAATATATACGGAATCACCTAGGTGTCCCCGCGGCACTGTTATTGGTGTTAAAATGTTTACTTATAACATTCGACAAATACTCGTATATTATTTGAGTCGAATTATTATTTTCCGTAAAGAATTTAAGAAACATTTTAATAATTCTACACTCCCTTTAAAATCATAATGTATATCATAATATGACGATCGCAAACTAATTACGCCCACGCAGACGCACGGCATGCAGAGTCGTGTCTTATCTGTGAAACCGTTCAACAAATTTATTTGAAACCTTATTACATGGGAGATATCAATTGCTTTCGATAGTATAATATAATATTAATTTAAATATAAAAGCAAATTTTGCATAGATATACGTCTTTTACTGATTTTGAATCAAAAATAATTAGCAGCCACCAATAGACATGTGCCTCCACACAGTATACCGTTGGCATGAGGAGACTGATTTGAAAAATACGCCATTTGTTGTCATATATTTCATGCCCTGGAATTTATAATTTAAAATAATAATTAGTGTTTTTAATAAAAAACTTAAATTTTATTCATCATTTAGCTTGCTTATTTATAAATAAAACTCATCTCATGTTTTTCTCCTTTTCCTAAAAGGTTCGGGAGTCCGTCACTTCACCGTGATTTTTCATACAAAAGCACTTTTCACCTAGGGATATCTGCTTTCTATTGACCATCTTTTTTTCTGGGTTTGCCATGTAAATCTTTCGGAGCAATATTTCCAATTACTTTGTGATTACATAACCAAATCAGATTGTCTGGGATACCTAAGAAGCAGGGATTCTGTATCGAAGTTCTATTTAAACGTTATGTTCTACCCGGAATTTATCACCCAGGGTACCCAGGTGTTCTACTTTGATGGACATTCCCCTCTAGATTCTTTTGTTATGTGTATCACAAATTGATATGTAAACAATACTTTGGTTCTTCTATACTATTTGTGAATGAGTAAAGTGTAAACGTGTCTTCTTGTTTTGAATTGTTATTAGTTGTTAACAATAGTGAAGTTTTCATTATTCTGAACTTTTTTAATCGCTAAAATTTTTATAAATTATTTTTAATATAAATTTAAAAAAACAATTCTATCGCTAAAAATGGAAGAACTATCGCTGAGGGAATATGTGAGTTTTGTAGCCTTATATTTATTATTACTTATATTTTTGCGTTTGTTAATATCATCGACCGAAAATTATTAGATATATTTTTTTATGGTTGAGCGGGTCTCAGAAAAAGGATACTTCAATTACTGGGTGATAAATTGGTCTCAGATTCAGAGACTTTTTCTAATAGGGATGAGGAAGATTGGATGCCAGAACGAAGGGATCAAAATGAGTATTCGGATAGTGGTGACGATGAAGAACCAGCTATGGAGGATATTACACATCATGAAAGTGAAGATAGTGAGGATGGAGAAGTCCAAAATACTGAGCATTATATTAGACTGTCGACTTCTGCTTAAGATTATTTCCAGGCAAGTGATGAAACGATATGGCATAAAAATACACATATTCATCATCAAATCGCGTCGCACAATATCATTAGGCAAAGAAGTGGTCCACACGGATCAACAAAAGCATTATATATTAGTAATACATTCAAATGTGTTTTCACACCAGAAATCGTCGATATTATTGTCCGTCACACCAATAAAAAGACCAAGAAAGTATATCTTGAATATAAAATCTACTAAAAAACCACACAGTTGGAGAGATTTAACTTCATCCGAGTTTTATGCTTTCGTAGGTGTACCGATAGTATCTGGTACCACTCACTCAAATACAGATCATATTTTTGATTTATTCAAACGTAATTTATATCCATTGTATCGATTGTATCCATTGCATCAATTGGGTTAAATAGATTTTGCAATATCGTTAGACTTCTTCGTTTCGATGGTGCTAATACCAGGGAACACCGATTGAAAGAAGATAAAGCTGCACCGATAAGTGAAATATTATGGATGATGTTGAATTCAAAACTTTTCAGCATGTAAAGGCCCACACAAAATATAACAATCGACGAACAATTATTTTCATACAGCGGAAGGACACGATTTGCCCAATATATTTCATCTAAGCCCGCCAAATAGGGGATTAAAGTATGGTGGATATATGATGCAAAAATTTGTTATCCACTTACCGGCCAAATATATACCGGAAAGTCAACATCTGGACGAGAAACCAATCAAGATGAAAGAATTGTGAAAGAACTGGCCGCTCCATACAAGGTTCTGGACGTAATATTTCAATGAACAATTTTTTCACGAGTCTTCCTTTGGCTTATCTTTTATCTTGGAACATGACTATTGTTGGCACATTGAGACGATGGCTACCGTTTCTACCTCCACACCAACCTACTCTTCTTCTACACCATTCAAACGTGACAAAACTGGACGGAAAATCATCGTCGGTTCTTTTAATATTTGTCATGAATCCTCACACAAGCGAAGAAGAAAAACACTTCAATCATGTTTCCAATGTGAGAAACCTGTGTGCGATGAACATTCATCTACATTGATAATTTGTCAAAAATGTCCAATACCAAATGTGATAAATGTACTAAAAAATGACAAATAATTTTGAATGCCCTATATTTATTCAAAAATATATAGATGCATCCAAAATAAAAAAATATTCAATATGCATTCATTTGTTTTTTATTTATTTTCATGTGTCTGACTGCAAGATCATATGGTAACTCGGGTACCTCGGATAGCAACCAGATGACTATACAGTTTGGGCTCTAATCGAATACCTTTCTTTAAATTAAATTACATCAAATATCATAAATTCCTTTATAACATAAATAATGGGGATCCAAGCGGGTGAAAACAGCTGACGTTTGTGAATAAAATTATTTTAACATGAAGTCGAAAATGGGCTCCCGGGCACCCGGGTAGTAACATAAGGGTTAACTGCAAATTTCTTACTCGATTCCATAATGTCACCATGGCAATCGTAAAACAAACTTTTGCAAATCCACGATATAGATTCTTCTTCTTCTTTTGATGCCGAGCCTGTATTAAAGCGTAGGCTTCTATCTTGTTACATGACCACCGATAGCATAAATACCGGTGAACCATTTGTCCAAATTGTCTAATATAATAGAAGTGCGTGTTTCTTACTTGATTTCATAACAGGAGATCGTAAAACAAACACTCACGAATCCATTTTGCAGTTTCTTTTGATTCCTTTGGTTCCGTGCCTGTATAAAGCGTAGTCTTATTGCATAACAGATATTTTACAAAGAGTGAAATTAAAATATGTTCACGTTTATTTATTGGTTTAATTTATTTTAGCCGCTCATTGCGTTTGGGATAGTCGGAAAGGGAAAACTGAACCCCCTTCTTATTTCTCTGTCGCTGCGGGCAAATTGCACCGAGAATGGAATTCCCCGGAAGACGATGTCACGTTGGTACAGCGAACCGATGTGAGAAATCAAGATTTTTTAAAGAATTTTTCTCATATTTTTTTGTTTTGTACCACTTATTTCGTTAGTTACTTTACAGCTGGTATTTTAATTGATTCTGAATAAAACTGAAATAAAATAAAAAACTGATTAAATTTCTTGTAAAATAAGCAGATAGTGTTCTGTGTATTTCTTTTATTACACCTTATTCTGATTTAAGGTATCCAAAATCTATGTGCCGGGCACGTACGGAGGGGATGCGCAAAATCAGCAGTCAGATATAGCGATATTAGTGGTTGAGAAGCCCTTCCAATTCACTTCTTTCATAAGACCCGTCTGCATTCATTGGGACCCCCAATTCGATAAATTTCATCTGACTAATGGAAATCTAGGGGAGGTAAATATTTATTTTCTATTATAGAAAGTAAAAATGTGGGTACGATCTATTCTTACCACATATTTCGCCCTGAGTTCACCAGTTTCTATTACATCAAATTAACGGAATATAAATATATAAGGACTGAAAAGCTGGATTTTTTTTTCCATTTATTAACATTTATAAAGTCAATCAGCATGACTAAGGACCGGTTTTAGTAACTTGGATTACAGTAGGTAATCTTTCGTAAAACAATAGATTTTTACGAAAACATGTTCTGTGACTGGTTGAAAATGCAATAATCGATGGTATATAGTAATTTTTTGTTTAAACCATTGATGCATTTTCCACCAATCACAGAACCCGTTTATGTAAAAATATAAACTTTTAATGCAACATAAATCAATTAATTGATGGACAGGAACTAAAAGGAGTAAAAGTTCAATTGAAATTACCTTTTTCGTTTGCAGTTGAATCTGAACCATATATATAATATATTTCAGTTTCGGCTGAATCCGAAACTTTACTAAGTACTGTAAAGCCCCATTAATTCGGACATCTTTAATTCGAAATTCGATGTTATTCAAATTTTTTTGATCAATTTTACCCTAATTGTCAGTTTCTGTGACGAATCACATTTTCGTGATAAATCTCCTTTTCTATATTACATTTATTATGCTAAATTTGATTTGCATTCATAATTTTAGTTTGCGTTAATTATTTGTACTTGCATGCTTTTAAAAGTGTTTTTCGTTGATTTTGACAATGAATTTCGCAATTGCGTCTTAAATTTAAAATTAATAAGGTCCTGCATTATTCAAATTTACTGTTAGGCCTCTAGAATTTTGAATTAACGAGGATTTATCATATATTGCATTTTAAAAAAGTTTTATTATTTTTATTACAAGATGGATAGCATAGATAGAAAGTAAAGAATATAAAATCTAATATAGAATGTAAAGATAAATAAGGCGATTAAAATGTAAAGAATATAAAGAGAATTGAATAACTCTAAATATAAATCGCCTGGTGATCTAAAGGTCTGTGGTTCGAGCCCCATTCCAGAACACCAGCAAGTTCGTCATATTTTCATCGTTAACTCGAACTAAGCTACTGCATTAAACCAAAGTCAATGTGTACTGTTGGTATTTCTTTACTTGTAGAAAAGTAATCCATAAAAACCAAGTTTTTACAATACTCCCTTTCTCATTTTCGGGTTTCGTGTCTACCTTATGCGTCGGAATCTCCGTACGACTTGTATGAGAAAACCATTAAAAATTTGAAAAATCCAAAATTATGCTATAATTATTGTTATTTTTTAACGAAAATTTGATAGATCTTCTTGATCGTCGCCACGAGTCTGCTTACAAAGTTTCAGCTCGATTGGATTACGGGAAAAGGGTTAAAAATCGATCCAAAGTTTTTTCGTCAAGCAAACAGACGCCACGATTTAAAAGAAAGGAAGTTAAAAAGTAACCCATAAAAACCAAGTTTTTATTATACTCCCTTTCTCATTTACTAGTGGAAACTGGTTTGGCGCTTAACCCACGCGTTGGGCTTCGGTCGGGCGATGCTACGAAAGGGAGTAATAAAAAATTTCCAAAAATACAAAATTATAATATAAACAGGTTTCGCGTCTACCAGACTCGTTGAAATATTTTCATACAACTTAATAATTTGTATGAAAAAACCATTCAAAATTTGAAAAATCCAAAAATTTATTAATTTTTTTTAACGAAATTTTGATAAATCTTCTTGATCGTCGCCACGAGTCTGCTTGCAAAGTATCAACTCGATTGGATCACGGGAAAATGATTAAAAATCGATCCAAAGTTTTTTCGTCATATAAGCAGACATGACGACAAGTAGACAAGCAGACGCTACGAGTTAAAAGAAAGGAAGTAAAAATATAGAGAAATTTTCGGAAAACGGGAATATCCATCAGGAGATCCACTCCTAAGTCGATTTTTTTAGAATGATTTACTGTTTATCATTCCTGTCAGCCATCCTGGATAATGTCGTATCTTCTCCTCCAGTAGGTTGCCTCATTACTGAGGACTGTGATCCCCCAATTATAAACTACTGATGTCCTTGACAATTTTCCTTTCTCTGCAGCCTGCAGTCTGGATTGCCGTACTAACAACATAGTCAGTAGCATCCTTGATCCGTTCAGTCTATCGGATTGAAGATTTTCTTTTTTTCTTCTATTCTTCTTCTCTTCCTCTCTGGCCTCCTACTATTATATTAATACAAAGAATATTAAATTTTTTCAATCTAAATGTTCTTTCACATTTTATTAAGATACACGTTGTACCTGTTGATGTTAAATGTTATTCTCCGCCGAACATAATATTTCTTTTTCTAAAGGTTTCAGGATGGGGACTCACAGATGTTACTAATTTAACTTCTTCATCCCCCATATTAAAGACCATTAAATTGCCATTTGTGGAGTACAACACGTGTAGAGAACTTACACCTAAGGCTTTTCAGCCTCTCTTGGTTGTGGATAAATTCTGCGCTGGTTATTATAAAAATGGTATGTAAGATTGCACTAATGTTCACAATTTAAAATATTTTTTCTTAAAAATTACATTTGCTAATTGTTCACACACAGGTTCTGCAGTCTGCCGGGGGGACAGCGGCGGCGGGCTGGTGTTCAGGTCTTATGAATTTTTCACCGAGAGATATTTCTTGCGTGGTATCGTGAGTGTCGGACCCACAAATGATGTACATATGGAGTCATGCAGGGACGATACTTTTACAGCCTTCACTCATCTCCTCGCTCACGAGCAGTGGGTGAAGGACAAACTAAATAACCACATACCATATTGAATCAAATCATGCTACACTCTTGCATTTTTGTTTCAAGAAATCCATGTTTGTATTTCTTGATATCTTACATAATAATAATATTAGATGCGCGATTGCCATGCCACTATTTATGTCAATTTGGTTTCGAGGATTATACAGAGCGTACACGTAAATTTGTTGAAGAATAAATCGGCCAAGAGAACGTATTGACATTGTTTTAATGTTTAGTGCAAATAAGAGGTCAATTATTGTAATAGAATCAAAAAGGTGAGTCAAATTTTGTCATGAGAGATGATTCAAATGATAATTTAGAAGAACAATGACTTCTGAATATATGGTTCCAACAAGATGATATCTTGCCACATACATGTATCTACATGCACAGAAAAAATACAAAATTTAAAATATTTGTATTCTTCTTTGTGTAGTTTTCTGGCATATTCTACCGTGTATATCTGACCTCTCTGACTGACGTTTTTCCATTGCAGGGTCCATTGTCAGGGCTAATATGATGATGTTAAGTTATATATTAAGTTGCAATACCGTGCCAAAAGCAATACGGTATTGCAAGCTAATACTTGCCTTTTTTAACCTTAACATAAATACTTACTCGTCACATCAGCCCTGATGATGGAAGCTCCAATGGGATTCGAAACATTGGCCAGAGAGGTCAGATACACGGCAGAATATCTCAAAAAACTACACACAAAAGATTCTGAACGGTCGTGAAAACCTAAGAATATTTTCGATATGTTTTCTCGTCGTTTATTTTTACGTTTTATGTCAACTGGTGATACAGATATTCTGATCTGTCTGCAATAGATTATTTTTATTGAGGAATTGAAGGAAAATGTATATATTTACGAGCCGTAAACGGGTCTCCAACTCAAGGACAACATTAAAAGGAAATCAATGGCTTATCATCAGACATGGCATACAAAGTTATCGAAGATTTAAAGATTGACTAATTGCTTGTGACTCGCTTTTTATTTTCATATGATTAAAATATATTTTGATTTTTAAAATAAAATAATTAGACAAAATAAAAATGCATTTTATTTACAGCATGCTACCTTATCATTTGGAGATAAAATCTCGAGCCTAGAGAGTTTGTTTATTATAATAATAAATAAGCATTGAAAAAAGCATGTTTTGAAAAGTTGAGACGATGGTTAATAAACAATGTATAATATGCAAAGTAAAAATAAAATGATATGATAAACAGTATCAATTATTATTGTATAAAAAATTTTTTTTTTTTTAGTAATTATGGAACTGTATGCAGGTAATTGCAGATAATAAATAAAGAGAATGATAAAAAATACAAACAGGAAAGAAATATTGAAATATAGTATGTATAAACTAGAATATAATATAATAACTAGAGTATAAATATAAATATCATATAAAATGCAAGATGTAAACATACATATAATTTAGGAGAATATTATCAATAAATATTGTAGGTAGGTATGACATAACATTGAAGCATGACTTTTACGTAATCTTATATTTTGGGGAAAAACAGAAATTAAATATTTATCTCACAGAATATTATTATATATTAAAATATGAATATTCTGATAATGATTGTGATGGGAATATAACGACATTTAGGGTGGATGACCCGGTTTTGGCCACTTTTAGATATTTTTTGTCAACTGTGCATCACTACAAACTCAAAAATAGTCAGAATCGATTTTTTTAAATTTACCCATAGAGCACATTAATTACTTTTTTGAAAATGTAGAAAACAAGTACCTACATATATTATTTAATATAATTTAAAATAAAAACATCAAACATGAAATGTGTTCAAATGTGCCAGTTCTTACCACTGGCCACTTTTACCTAGTTTTGGTCATGTCGCTGTGTCATTTCTGGCCACTTCAGTTTTTATAAGATTTTTTAATATTTTGAATAAGAATAAAACAAGGTAGGTAAGTAGGAAAATTATGAGTTTCATCATAATTATGATCTTGTCTTGCCTACAGCTAAAGAATGAGGTAACTTATCATGCCATAATATACCTGGACAGATCAATTTGAAAAGATAAGAGAGAATTTTCTACGTGTAGTTTTCTGGAGTATTTTGCCGTGTGTATCTCTGGCCGACATTTCGGGTCCCATTGCAGTGTCCAACATCAGGGCTGATGTGTTATTGTGAGACAAGAACACCAACACTCGCAAAAACACATCAGTTTCGCCATTGCAGGGTCCATTGTCAGGGCTGACGTGAGGAGTGAGTGTCGATGGTAAGGTATTAGCTTGCAATACCGTGCCAAAAGCAGTACGGTATTGCAAGCTAATACTAAACCTTAACATGAACACTTCAAGTAATAGTCTCGCTTGCAATTACGTTATTTTCTTGATCCTGGCACTGACTATTATTTTCATTTGCCACTTCGTCGAAACAATCCCGAAATGTATCGTGAGCTTCACGAGTGACAGTTGATCCGTTGATCATTTGATCAGTGACAGTCTCGCCACTTTTTTTTCTCTTAGCAGGCGTAGGAGATGGCAATAAACTTCCACTGTTGGAAGATTCATCGCAAGACATTTTTATAAATTCCAACAAGATTTTCAGTCGGGCTCTTTCTGATGATATCTGGTTTTCAAATTAATAAAATCATGAAATCATTTTATTTTTCTTCTGACAGAAATCACAAGTCGTATGCTAGAAGTATTTTTGCCACTTGATAGAGTAACAGATCATTATTCAAACTAAGCAGTCAATAAAATTTAATACTGATCTTCGAAAGGTTATTTTGAGTATGAAGTTTTAATTAGAATGGCTCAGTCTCGCTGAACAAAACTTATCTTAAAATTGTACTCGTATAGTAAGATAACGAAAAATTTATTACTTTATTAATATTGAACCTTTCTTAATTATTTTAGTACAGATTTATTTCTACACAATTGATCATTTCAAAGACAATAAAAACGAATTTTTCAGCTGCGGCCTGTCGAACATAACTTATATTTTCTTAATAATTGTAAATAATATTCAGTTAATTACTTTATATAAGAACAAAAATTCTAAGTTAAAAAGTTATTGTCCTAAAAAATTGTAGTCTAGCATATACATTCTGATATAAATGAATAATAAAAACCAACAATTGCGAAACATCGCCGAAAAATGCAATTACAGTGAATTTCCAGCCTTAGTGCCTTCTGTCCAGTATCACATTTATACTCTCGATATGTAGGTAGATGATATAAATGTATTTTTCATCAAACCCGTAAAAAAAGTAGGTTTAAGTCATGTTTTTTCACCAAATAATCAAATAAATTCAAAACAAAAGATAAACGGGCCTAGCTTATATCAGGGGTATAAAAGCAATGGCTACAATATCCCATTAAGGCGTTTCTGAGATAAATACAAAACAACTTGAAAGTTGTGACCTACTAAAGGATTCTATGAAATATGCATTTGCCACTTCAATTTTCCTCTAATATTCGTGTATAAATAAATATTTTAAAGAAATTTAAGAAAAAATTACACACTATGTTTTAAACCACTTAATTGCTATATATTTGTCAACTAGTTTCGGTTGGACTCAACCTTCTTCAGGACAATTACAATATAGACTAATCTAGGTACAGAAATTTATAAAGGAGGAAAGAAAAAGAGAGAGGGACAGAGTGTCAACTAGGTGGGGGGGAGGGAATGGGAGGAGTTGACTGAAGATAGAGGGAACAACTTTAAAATCGGACTATTAGATAAATTTATTTGTTTATTTATTATTTGACTATTATTGTTGATAGCTTTATTAATTTCTAATGCTTCTAGATTGTTAAGTCGCAAACCTAATCCGTTTTTGTGTAAAATTTTTGGCCCTGTATTATTATTAAATGTGTGATTAAAATTAATTAGATGTTCGGCAAATTCAGAAAAACCTACATTTGTTAAGCATTTAATGTGTTCTTTTATTCTAATATTTACGTTTCTCGATGTTTTACCAATATAGAAAGCTGGGCAATCATTACAGCTAAGTTTATAAATACCAGAATGGTTTAATACCTGTACTAATGTAGTGTACCTAGATTAGTCTATATTGTAATTGTCCTGAAGAAGGTTGAGTCCAACCGAAACTAGTTGACAAATATATAGCAATTAAGTGGTTTAAAACATAGTGTGTAATTTTTTCTTAAATTTCTTATAATGTCAAGCCACAAAGTGTTTTCTTGCTTTGAAAAGTAAATATTTTAAATGTGGACATTGCTGTGCAATATCCACATTTCCAATGTTGCTAGCAAACAGTGTAAATTACTGCTTTTGCTAATTATATAATCTTTGCTATCATATTTCATCCTAAAAATGACATCAAATCTCACTTTAGTATGAAGTGGCTTTTTTTTCACGTGATAAATCCTTAGGGGTTGATTATTTGAAGTGGATATACTCGGAGCAATCTTTGTTTTGAATAGTGATTTGGAAATATGATTTTGAAAGGAATAGATCAATATTTCCTATAAAATCTTGAATTCATTAAATTCCAAATTCCACGGCGACAGTGCATTTAAAAAAAAATATTTTGAATATTGCTGCCTTTGCTTTTATACACCTCATATTTAACACAAAATATGGATAATGGATGACGAACCTGCTTTTTTCCCCTCGCCACCACGAGAAATTTGCACAATAAATAAACGGCACATTTGTTAATATCACTACTGATATTCAAATATTGTCAAATAGGCAATCCGTTTCATTGTCGACATTTTTTTATTATCTTCTAATATACAAGTTAAAATTATAACAATATAACAAATGAGCGCAGCAAATAGGGACCGGATATACGGCCGCCGGATATCCGGCTATCCGACCTAGAGGCTCGCCGGATATCCGATATCCGGCCAAATCGCCATCCGTTTCATCTCTAATATTTACTATTTACAATTAATTTAAATTTTCAATTTACTATACAATACAATTTAGAAATATGTTCAACCAATATTTGAATACTATTAACCTCAAAACTCAAACGTCACTATTATAATAATACAAACTGACACGTTTCACCAGCATTTACTAAAAGTGATAAAAAAACACTTCAGTATTTTAAATACTTCTTTGGATAGTTAAATAGATTTTCAAAACTATGGAATGATTATTGTATTGTCATCCGAAATACATTTCTCTGCCAGATTTTTATTAGAAGATTTGTCCCTATCCGTGACAGACAGACAAGTGAAGCTTAATAAAATCATGTAAAAATGATAATTATAATACGTAATAATATGATTCCTTCATCATTATATTACCACGATGTAATACATTCATCAGATCCCATTCAATAAGACCTCTCTTATGTCTATTAATCTAATTAACTAGAAATGTAATTATTTACATATAAGTTGTTGTTATAATACTTTTCACTATTGAATACTACAAATGATATTTTATTATTAATATTAGCATATCGATTTGAAATTGAATGGAATTCTAAAATAATTATATTTACGTAGTAGGATTCGTTTTACATTATTATTGGTTTTCCATTTAAACTAGTAATTTGTATGTATTATATATGTACGCTATAATCGCATAGAAGAGATTTGTTAAGCGCAGATGTTTTTTTAGTATAAACGAAAATATAACTTTTATATTGTATGTATATATGCATGATAAGGGAAAGTATGTGATACTGCATGATAAGATGTCAACATGACCTCTTCTCATATTATTTATAAGACACAAAAAATATGCAACTGATTACTGTTCCGCTGACCGCGAGGAGAACATGTGTAAATAATAGTTTTTGTACTAATGTTTCTTATACAAAAACTGATATTTTTTAACCTTTATTAATGTTCCTAGTTACAACAATCACAATTGTAGAAAATATAAAAATGAAAGGGAGAACTCACTTCACTGAATCGTAATTAGTTCATTTTCAAGACGCATAAAATAAGACATAAAAATGGAGTTTACAATTACAACTTCACAAATTACTTTGTTCCTTGGTAAGTTACTTTGTTTAAGGTAGTCTTTTGTATCAATGCTTTATCTCCATGTATCTCAGAAAACTCTAATCAGAATATTCTGATTGGTCGTGAACCTGCTTACCTACATATTGACTTTGTTTTACTCATACAGTGGGCTTTTTGGATTATCTTTGAAATTCAAATGAATTACATATAACATATTGATAATTGGACGTAGTTGTACTGAAAGCGTCCAACTAGTGATGGTATTTTAACCGGTGACACAATAACCTTAATAAGTTTTTTAGATTTGTATCTGATTGCATCGATGATTGGCAACTAATTATTCGCAATTCAACCGGCAAGCATAGGCACTATACAACAGTTATATCTAGTTACCAATCATTTGTACAATCAGATCCCAAATAACTGTATCGAAAATAACCCGTTGAAATAACGGTTTGACCATCGTTACGTCCAGAGAAAATGGTTTCTAAAAATTTGAACCTTAAAAAAAACAAATAGGTCTATTATTGCATATTTTTTGCATAAGTCTCATTGTAGAGGTGTTGTTTATTTGGTAAGATATGTCGCGTTTTACAGGTTGATTTCTTTCTACAAAATGTCTAAATGTACGAAAAAGAGTAATTATTTTTGTTTATATGGGTTCTGTGTTCTGCGAATTTTATAAAGCATGAATTAAAAAGTATTATTATCTGAGGCATGGAAAACGTTCAACCACCTTAGATGTTTTCTACAAAATTATCATCATATAATAACAGTACAATTAAAAAGTTATGTAATGCGTCCATACTATGATAAATTATATTTTATTTTTGTCCATAATTTTTTATATATATTTTTTTTTTGTCAAAGATTTATAAATATGTAAAAATTCAAACTTATAAAATCGCAAAAAACAATCAAATCACTTTTTATTTTAAGAGCCAATTTAACAGCAATGGTTGTGATGTGGTAAGAAAAATATTGAATTTATAAAAAAATATAGCACTTAGAACTTGGACGTTTACAGCATATATAGATATTGTATTGAACTGTCCAAACCCACATATAACTATTTTTTAGCATTCTATGGATGGACGCTTTCTGCATAACTATCTCAACAATTATTAGAATACCCGCTGCTTCTAGCGATTGGGTTTCTTTTGTACAAACTCCATCCAAATAGTGGAAATTAACATTTCGTCACCCCAGTTCTATCTTGTAAGTTTTGAGAAAAACGCATTCAAAGTTTGTAATCGATTTTCCAACTAAAGGAAACAGTATTATTATTTTCCGAGTTAATGATAATATTCTATTTTTTATTAAGTCATTTGCAAGAGAAAAATTAGATTAAGCTAGTATTTTTTTTATAATTTTTATATTAAAGTTTGATGAAAACTGACGATATGACAAAATGGAACTAAAATATCGGTTGATATTTAAAGCAAAAACTATGTAATTTTAATGTTTTTTTTATTAATCGCTCGATTCAAAATAACAGGGAAAAATCGTTTTCATTTAAAAATATATATAAGAATCGAAATGATTTGATTAAAGTACTCTTTAACTTAATCTAAGCGATAATGAAATCATTTTTATGAAAATCTACCAAAAATATTAATTTAAACAACAGAAATACTGCAATTAATTTTGATTTACAAGACCAGAGAAACTTTTTTGTAGGGTAATAAGAAAATAATAAAGAAATACTAAATAAAAAATTATAATAAAGGCAAAATCAATGATTTTTAAGTAAATTTTTGTAAAATATTTTATCTACCGGTGGGGTGTATGAAAGCATCGATGCTAGATAAAGTTTTTTTTCCTCAATTCAAGACTTTACAGACAAGACTCAAGTCGCACATCTTAAAATGGAAAATTTTAAAGGATTTTCACGTCTAAGATGTGTTTTATGTAATTTACTAGCTGTTCGTACCCGGCGTTGCACGGGTTAAGGATTAAGTTGAAAATAAATTTGTGGGGGGAAACAAAGGTTTGATTCGAACGGTATAGATTTGCTTCGAAAATATATCAGGGGGAGGAGAAAAGGTAAAAGGGGAGGGAGGAAATATAGCCTATGTTACCTGCCGAGTCCTAAAGAATAAGTTTCTAAATTTTGAGTCCAATCGGTCGAACGGTAAAGATTTGCATCGAAAATATATCCGAAGGAGGGGAAGGGGTAAAGGAGGAGAGGGGAAATGTAACCTATGTGACCTGCCGAGTCCTAAAGAATAAGTTTCCAAATTTTGAGTCCGATCGGTCAAACGGTACAGATTTGCATCGAAAATATTTCAGCGGAGGGGAAGAGTTAAAAGAATAGGAGGGAAATGTCGCGTATGTTACTCGCCGAGTCCTAAAGAATAAGTTTTCAAATTTTGAGTCCGATCGGTCCAACGGTACAGATTTGCATCGAAAATATGTCAGGGGGAGGGGAAGGGGTATGAGAATAGGGGGGGAATGTTACCTGTGTTACCCACCGGGTCCCAAAGCATAAGTATGAAAAATTTGAATCGAATCGGACAAACGGTGTGGATTTGTACAAAGAACAAACAGACAGACAGACAGACAAATCCATGTTTGTCTTATATGTACTTGATGTTAAGTATATCATTTAGTTCGTTTCTCAATTTCTTTATTTGAGTACTTATATGGAATATAAGGAATAAAGGATAGCTCATCATCACCAGCACTGTAATTCAAAAAGTCTTCTCGTTTTAATTGAATTATCTTTAATTTTACTTCTTCGTAGGTTATATTTTTTAATTGTTAATTGAATTAGAAGAGATATCGGGACAAACACGACAAGCGGGAGCCCAAATTGAATGTTACAACAAGATAAAACTTACTTTTTTTTGTAATTTTTGCGTGAACATAAGATTAAATGGAGATGATATGACATATGACAAAATAGAACTGAAAATTTCAGCACATACGAAAAAATGGAATTCTGTACCGACGAAACTAAGAGTACGAGTAGGTACGATAAAATGGATTGGAGCGATTTGTGGAGCAAGTGTCAATGCCTCACGCCATCACAATAAGTCAAAAACGACCATTTTGACCTTACGACAATATAGAACTGGGGTGACGATTTCTAAATTTTTTACCCTACCTATGTACCTATGTTTTCGTACATCATTTATCAATTCCATTGTCCTCATTTATTATGTTAATATTTCTTAACCCATTTTCAATATTATTTCTTTCTAGTTGCTAGAATCAAGCAGAATGCGAGATTCCCGAAATCGCGAGAGAGAATTTGTAAAAATAATTATGCTGATTTCTAATTTCTAATTTATACAGTAAAACCCCATTAATTTGAATATTAATTTTGAATTATATTTTCACACCCACAAGTCCCGAAATGTTTATTTCATACTAGATTAAACAAAGAAAATTCGAAAACCCCGGTAATTCATAATTCGAAATAATTTTTAGAACCTTGTGCCATAAATCAATATATTATAGTTCACATTCTGAATTTTGAAATATAATACGATATTTTCGCAAGTGAGAACAACAAATTTCTCAATATCGGTTAATTTAGTACTAGAAATGTCTCGATTTTTGTATAAGCATAATAAATACGGCATTTTCGAAATGATTTCTTGAAAAATGCAAAATATGGACATTTTTTACAAAATTAACGCATCTTTTCATGAGTTTTACGATTTTTATCGAATTTCGTAATCCCATTATGATTTTTTTGTACCTTAAATTTTTAATTAACAGGGCTTCGCATAATTTGAAATGTTTTTGGGTCCCTTGAATTTCAAATTAACGAGGTTCTACTGTACTAAAAAGCTTTAAAAATCTCAAAAACTTAATGTTGTCTTAGTACGCCTAACTATTAATGTGTTTATTTTAATTTTTAATACAACAAGTAGCCATGAGGCCCAATAACAGTAGTGAAACACAACCAGGCTTGATATGACGAGGGCTGCCTCCGAATCCATTTCATTCTTACATTCCAATATTTCTTATTGACCAGCTTCTCTGTATGCGTGTAAATGTATTTCTACAGAATATGGTATCATATATGTATTTGTATATGTTTTTATTTGAACATCATGTTTTATCAAATTTTCTCTATTTTTTTTAAGTAATCACATTGGTCTTCGTTGCGAGGTCGCAGCACTGTGCGTAAGTTCCTATTTTTAGTTTAGTGTCACTACTTAAAATAATTTTGTTAATAAAATATTTTGGCATTTTATTATTAAAAATTCTGTGTTCAAATATGAGAACATTAAGTGTATACGCGAGTACTTTTTTAATTTCAATCAAATTAATTGCTCTTCTCTTTTATTTAATTTTGTTATAAGTACCTATTTACTTTTTAATACAATTGTTCTGTTTTGCATCACTTGTAGTGGAAGCACAGCAGTCGCTAAAGTGGTGGAAATGGGGATCACTGGTGATCCACGAGAAAAATTTTCTCAATACATTAACACTAAAAAATCCTGTAAGTGGTCTGCAGGATTTAAAATTCTGAATTAAGTGGTCCGCAAGGTTCTTAAGTTTGGCGACCGCTGCTGTAGCACAATAGTATTGCACTTATAATTATGTAGACAATTTGTGCTGTTATTGTATTATTATCGGTGAGGTAGGGTTCGTAACCTTCAATACCTACATCTACCAAGTGCATTAAATATTATCTACATGTATTTTAAACAATCTGTAAATCCTGCTACTTTATACGATTTCGCCGTTTTATTGCTGTTTCTTGATAATGGCAGGGTGCGCGCAATATTAATATACATAGATTATGCAATTTATGCAAATTATTATTCGCTTAATATCATAATGATGTGAGTGATATTATAGTTATACAACATCAATGGTCTAATTATAATATTACACACGATAGAAATGAGCCCAGACCACTTTAAAAATCATGTTTTATATTGATTTACATATTTATAAAAAGTTTCATTTGGGTGTTTTTCTTTGAAAGTGACACAAATTGAGTATGTTTTGTGGTTGAAATCAAAGGAAATGAAAAAAAAAATCAGAATAAGAAAATATATAAATATACATCTATCCAAAATGACGGTACTTTTACATGTCGGTTCCTGAAGAATTTACTTATTTATAGCCGACACCCATGAAATAATAATAACAACTTTTATCAAAATATTTGAACATTTTTTTTGTATTTCCTTATTTAGTATTTCTGGCAGTTAATGGTAGGTACTATTTTATGCCCTAGCGATTGTGTTGGGTGGAACATGAAATGGTTTGCGTCTTTTCTAAGCCCTAGTATATATTTATAGTATCTTTTTGTCGGTCCACGGAGAGCCGGCGGTAGCAACATGCGTTAAGCGGCAGGTTCGGATTTGCTGGCCCGGGGTTCAAGCCCCGTCTCCAGTCGTTTAATTTGTTTTTTAGCCATGAATTCGAACAAAATTCGAATAACTGGGACTGGTAGCACTTAGGTACATATTGTTATATAATGATAGTACAAGTTAAAATTAAGTTGTGGCCAGGAGCAAAAGAAGTAAAAAATATATTCCGGGATGCATCCATCGATTTTTACTTATTAATCTATTCTGGAATAGTCATTACTTGTTAGGAATAATTTTCAGTTTATTAGTACTGCTCCAAGATCAAGTGATGGCCATTTGATAACCACTTTTTCAATCAGTTTTTTCTAATGAAGGATTTTCCCAAGAAGATGTTTTTATGAGGCAAGTTTTATAAAATGATACCCTGAATATTTGGTAGGAAACAAAATATTTATATTAAAATGATCTTATTTGTATTCCAGATTAAATTTTTATTTTTATTTTATTTATTTATTTTAAATTACCTCTTGCAAAACTGTAATTACAGTTTAAACGATTTAATTATAATAAGTGTATGTACATTTCTTTACTTAATTGTATTTAATTTATGATATATTGTATAATAAGCTACTATTTTAATCTAATTTTTGTTTTTCCTATCCACTTCACAATTCACTGTAGTATTTCTTTAATGTCTTTTTTATATTTTTTTGTCCCGTTTCATTTTTTATTTTATCCGGTAGCTTGTTGAATAATTTTGGAATTACGCACTGTTTGGTTCTGTCTTCGTAACAATTATTATTTTTTTTATTTCTGGTTTTTTATTCGTTTTTTTATTTTTATTCGTTATTTGTCTTGTCGTATATTCATGATGTATTGGTGTTTTGAAACTGTCCTTCTCGTATTCTTCCAGTGTTATTTTATAGTAAAGTTGTTTTTGGATCGATAAGATTTTACACATTATGAATAGGTTTTCCGGTTGGTCCTTACACGCTTCTTTTTGTTTTTTATTTGCTATAATTTTAATAATTCTTAATTGTAGTTGTTTTTGTAGTAGTAGTAATGATCTTCTGTTTCAGATTACGTTGCTCTGAAAAAACATGTTTGGATGAAACACAGCTCTGTGATGGATTTCCAGATTGTCAAAATGGAGAAGATGAAAAATATTGCGATAGAGGATCCATCAGAAGATTGTTAAGGTAAAAATTATAACAAAAATGATTTATGTTATTCTGTCGTAAAATTATAAATCGTAAAAACAAAAAAAGTTTCATCAATTATGTTTCATACGGAATAAAAAAAGTCCTAATATTTAAAAATATTGAATGATAAAATGTATTACCACAGCTCTAATACTGAAGCCGATGATCCACGTGACTCGACAGGTGGTTGCGTCATCCCGGAAAGCCCCCCCCACGGAAGGCTCTCCGTTGTTAGCAATGAAGAAGCTGGACCCGGAGACACTGTTCCTGCAGGGTCAGCCATGTTTGTGGGGTGCGATGAAGGATATTCTCCATCAGAGGGTTACCTCGCTACATGTTTGAACGGAAGGTGGACAACTACTCTCAGTTGTTCTGGTGATTACTTTCTTAAATATCTAGTAATAAATTTTTTATAACTTTTTTTAATAAGGAACTTTTCAACATTTTTAACGTCCCAAATATTAATCAAATCTATAAAAAATTTGCCATACTTCAAATTAACAAAATGTATATCAATAATAGAACATTTGGATGTTTTAGTAATAGACCGAGATCAGCTGGAAATATTTTGATACCTAAATGTAATACTAGCGTAGCCCAACAACATTTCTCCTATCAGGAAGTATCATTCTTTAATGCTCTTCCCAATGAAATGAAGACGGAAAAAAATCATAGAAAATTCAAGACTAAATTGAAAAATCTTCTACAAAAAACCATCACAATAACGCAATGAAAAAATCTTATCAAAAACAATCTGTATATACTTTTCAATGTTATTACAATACCTTCTTAATTATTAATTTTTATAACTTAATTTAATGTTTCCTTGTGTATATCTTATTTACTTATTCTAATGTCTCACATTTTTGTATTCTTGTATTGTTTATATCTTACTTACTTAATTGAATGTCTTAATTTTTATAACTTAATCTAATGTTTATTTGTCTATATCTTACTTATTTAATCTAATGTCTTACAGTAACGATTTCATTAATAATAGATATATACATATATGACAATGCCCCCACTTCGAAACACGAGAATATATTCTCATTTAAAAGTGGGTAAGCGTGTAATATAAATGTGTATTAATTATATTATATTGAATACACTCTTAAGTTTGTACATTTACCAAATAAATTTTATAATAAAAAAATAAAATAAAAAATTTAACGCAATTAGATTTTACGCATTTGTGATACGCAATTTATTGAATAGATAAACCACAATAAATGCACATTGGATTGATAAATTTATATATTTGTACAATTAAAAAATCTTTCCTAGCAATGTGTCCGAGATTACAAACAAGGACGGTGGAAGCATCGTGCAGTTTTGGGACCACCAGACAGTTGAGTTGCGACCCTCTCCAGCCGAGCGGCACATTGGCCAGTTTCCGTTGCAAGCCCGGATACCATTCGCGGAAAAAGCTGCCCAGCAGTGTCTGTATTAATGGCAAGTGGAATACTGAAGTGCCCTCTTGTCTTCGCATTGCCAAAAAGTATGTGGTTCTTAATTTTTTTACAACTGTATCGCTAACTGATGTGTCATATTGCACACAGGAAAACCTAGATTGACCGCCGCCACATCTTAGAGACATTTTCTTTATGACAATTAGAAGGATAAGGTGACTAAATGAGCCTGCTTATGTGGATGACTTTTTGAGAGAATATCTTAAATATGCATTTTGCTAACATATAACTTTTATTTAAACTTACTTACTTACTTACTTACCATCACGCCGTTTCCCCGAGGGGGTAGGCAGAAAGGATTGAGCGCCATACTCTTCTGTCCTGACATACAACTTTCGCTTCGTCTACATTCATACATCTTCGCATGCAAGCTCGACGGTTGTTCAGACTTCTAACAGGACCATCTTCCAGTATCTGGTTAATCTGGTCATGCCACGTCTTCCGTGGTCGCCCTCTTTTTCTGGCGCCGTCAACACTTGCATCATATATCTTTCTTACCATTCTTTCCTCATTCATTCGCTCAACATGCCCAAACCACCTGAGCGACCCTATTTTTATTCTCTGTATTATGCTACGATCAGCTTTACATTCAGTCCTAATATCTTCATTCTTTACTCTATCATACATGGATTTACCACACATACGTCTAAGGGACCTCATCTCCACTGCATTCAATCTACTTTCGTTCCTCTTCTGCCAGCTCCAGGCTTCACTTCCATACATTAGTGTCGGTACCAGAACTCCATTATGTACCGCCAGTTTTGCCTCGGTAGACATATTTTTATTTAAACTTTGTACTACATATACTAACTATATATGTGGAAAGTATTTGAACAGGCATGTTTACAGTAAGCCAAACAACATCTGGGAGTCTCGAAAAGTAATAATGAAAATAAAAAAGGAATCATGGTGGTGAAAAATCGAGATGCAAAGATGTCTAAAAGAGAAAAAAAATGCTTTCAGAAACAGGTCAAACTGTGTGTGATAGCGAGAAAGAGCTCCGGGCAGTGTTTATACACTTATTTATATAAGTAAAAAAAACAACAAAGAAACTTGTTGCCTCTGCGCAACATGAGGCATTGAAAAAGCTGTACGATGACTTAGGCCCGGTTGTTTCAAGTTCGATCAAAGTAAGCGGTCGATCACAGCATACATTTTTACGAAAACGGATCGTCTGATTGGTGGAGGAAGTAAAAATCTACGCTTTAAAAGAACGCTTACTTTAATCCAACTTGAAACAACCGGCCCTTAGAAACATCTAATAGAGGGAAAAGAATATACAAAATAATTATCAATGGGGAAGCAATCAAAAAAAGAACTGATATAAAATAATTGGGAATAATTATAGACAATAAATTAAACTTTCATTGAACACTAATTATGTAACAAAAAAAATAGCAAAACGAATTTCACTCTTGGGAGAATCAGAAGATATATTAAAACAGAATCGTGCAAGAATGTATATAACGCAATAATAGTCCCCCATATCAACTACTGCAGAACAGTAAAACCCCGAAATTCGCCATAATTCGAAATTTTTAAACTTCGAATCCGCAAATCCCAAAATGTGAATTTCATAGTAAATTAACCCCGATAATTGAAAACCCCTGTAATTCGTTCATTTTAGTTCAGGTAATTCGATTTTTTTTAAATTTGACGAAATTTAAAAAATGTTTCGATTTTTTCACAAGTGAGAACAACAAATATGTCTATACGAAAATCTAACCTCATTTTTTCAAAATTCGTCCAGAGCGGATTTTGTAATTCTACGGCTCAAATACACTGTATTAAAAGATGATATAAGAAAGATCGTTTCTTACAAACGTATTAATTTCTTTATCCACAGCGTCCAGATGAAAAATCATGGCTAAACTTGTCCGCGTTACGGCGTATTTAAATCTTCCCATCTTGACATTTGACAGATAACAATTTACATCTTTCTCCCTCCCTCTATATCTATCTCACGTAGAAACTTACAGAAACAAACACCGACGTAAAGCTATGTCTCGTTTATTTTTAATTTTTATTATCGTCTATTAAGTGTTGGGATAAAGATCTTAAAGATCTAGACATTGCTATTTTCAGAATACGGATGAATATCGGGTACTTTGAAATGTTGCGATCTTTGTATTAGCATAATAAACATTGCGTTCTCGAAATGATTTCTTGAAATATGAAAAACAGACATTTTTTACAAAATTAATTTCTTTTTCATGAGTTTTACGAATCTTGGCATATTTCGCAATCAATTCACGATATCTTATGGAATGTCCCTTTTCTATACATATTGTGTCGCGATCCCTAAAATTGGGGAATCCTGTGTATGCTTTCTTCAGTTGGCTGCTTTGACTTGCCTTGAGTTTATTTTGCGGTGTTTGCGCTAATCTATATCGATCTATATTGTCTCTTTTCTATGCGCTAATCCTCGTAGACCTCGTACCGTGCTCGTACCTAAACGCGTTATAAATTGTTTTTCATGTTTTTAAATTTGTCTTTAGTTCGATTTTTTCCTAATAACTGTGTTTGTGATGTTATTAAAATGTTTAATTTTCTTTGTAAGATTGGTGACTTATCTTAATGTTTCACAATTGTCAATACAATCAATACAATTGTCAATTTATTTATTTATTTACCCAGACTTGAAGAAGATACAGTCTGAGAACGGGAAGAGCCGACCCGAATATATAGTAGTAATAAATAACTCATATTGTGTGTAGTACAAAGTTTAAATAAAAAATATTTTTTAAATTAAAAAGTGCACCACAGAGTGACTGCCGAATCATTCAACGCATTTAGCTAAATTGTACTCTGTTGACCAGTGGATTTCACGAGATACTGTGAAATAGGTAGGGTGATTTCGCCAGTGTTCCGGCCACCTTCAGTAGTCGGCCACCAATTACTTCAACTTGAATAAACTTGACACTCGCAATATAATTCAATAATATTTTTGAATGCTAAGAAGTTGGCCACTATTCCGCGAAAGAAACACAAAACTGCACCATCTTGCGTTTATTTTAGGTATCATTTAAGTAGACCCAAAAAATACGCCGGTGGTTATGAGCTATCAATTTTGATTCTGGTTTTTCGGAAACGTCGTTAAGAAAATTTTCAAACTTTAAGTAGAAGTTGAATTAATTTGTTTGCACTGTATAAGTAGCATTTTCAATATTTTTATGTTGAAACTCGTGCGGCCGGTTACTGGGACAATTTTTTCTACAAAATCCAGTGGTCGGCCGGGGCGGCCGACTACTGGCGGCGAATATTGGTTTTATTTTTGTCTCTCACTCTGTTAATGAGACAAAATTGAC